>OMNV01016491.1:0-16398 GCA_900303265.1 Brotula barbata | reverse complement strand
GTGGGGTCGAAAGAGGAGGTAAATGAATAAGAAAGAGAAAAGCAGTCAAGAGAAAAAAGTGGATGGGAGAATATGGAGATGAAAGGATGGAGTGAGGAAGAGAAAAAACATGGAAGAAGGGATTAGATGGATTTGGGTGAGGAGGAGTGGAAAAGGACAAAATGTGGACCATGAAGGATGCGTGTCTCTAATGTTTCATGTTGGGACCGTCACAGAAGAGCCACAAGACAAGTCACAATAAAGTCACAGAATTTGGTGTTAATTGACATCATTATCAGAAACTCTCCACATTTCACAGCATTTGATTCAATGTAAAATTAAAAATCTCTTTATGGATTTTTGAACGTAGACTGGGTAACTTTATCCAACACTCCATTCTAAACCCGTTGATTGTTGGTAGCTTGTCTTATACCTACCTGAAAGAGACATACTTTCAAATGCACAGATAATCACTGAAATCCATGAAACCGTCTGATTCTTGAGAAGAGCTTTGTCATTTTCACCATCAGTGGTAGTTTTGATACAGGGAGACCCAAGCCAAACTTGCCTCCGGGTCTGGAAAATAGACTGGTAGCCACTACTGCCAAGCTGTGTGGAACAGGCTCACAGTGTGGTGCTCAGCCTGTTGCACACTCAGCACAGCAGTCAAGTGGGGGCGGCTGGATTTCGACCATGCAGTTCCAATGAAACAGAGACGAGGACAGGAAAGAGGAGCAGAGGGAAGGTGGGAGAGGACAGGAGGAGAGATATTTTGATTTCCTACAAAACCAGCTTTGCTTGTCATACCCACTGAGCCTTTTATTCGCTGTTATGGTGTTAGGGACTCAACTTTGCAACACACAAAACAACTGCAAAGGTGAAAAGGAACGAGAAAATAAATGAATGACACTTTCTCTTAAAGATGGCACTTATCCCCAAAGGCTCCACATGGAGGAAGCAGCTCCAGGCAAGAAAAGTTTTCGGGGGGGTTTTCAGCATTAATGCAGAGTAAAGTGGTATTTAAGAGCAGTAACAAAAGAGCCAAACCACACAACAAATGTTTCTAAAGGTCACACAGAACCCCCTGTGTGGATGTGACAGGGAAGGAGCTTCATCCAATTCACAGCCCTCCCACCAACAGAGGATTAGACAAAAATACACAACACACTGCTGTTCTCAGTTGACTGTCGTGGAGGTGAAGACATGGCCCTCCTCTGAGCCACGGATTTCTCAAAGCTAGATAAGAACAAGAGATCTGAGAGAAGCTGAGAGAGTGAAGAGGGGAGACGGAAGAGGAAGATTCAGGGTAGAAGAGACGGTAGAAGATAAAGAGGATGAAGAGTGAAGGCGGTTAAATTAGTCCAAAGACATAAATGTCATAATGTCAGTTATAGTGAATTATAAATACTCTACGGTGATAAACCATTAAATAATCACACACTGTCATTTTAGTCTCCTACTGAGACTCAATACTTACACAACACCAACAAAGAAATGAAAACACCAAGTTCCTGTTTCAAATTATTGATGAGAATTACCTCTGACTTTGTGGTTCCTGACTACATTTGGTGGTGGTGGCTTTGTATGTGTGTTTTGGGGTAGCTGAGCCTACTGTGATTTATCTGAGTGCCAGGACTATCATACACAGACATACAAAATCACTCCAACCCACAGGCAATATAGATTTCCCAATCCACCTGGCCTGCCTCTGTTTGGAAAGCAACCAGAGGACGAATGTTAATTTGGAGAGCATCGTGTACAGTTAAGTCTGATTATTGGAGCTGCTTTATAATGTTAGCCTCCATGACTTTGTGGTTATTATACAGTTTCCAGAGTAGTGTCAGTGTGATAACAGATATTTCAGGATGAAAAGCCTTTCATGCTAATTCTTTATACTCCAAATACTGGTCAACAGCACAGAGAGTCCATGTGATTGTGGTTGTATAGCTCGATTAACATGTCAACATGTGAGTGCTGACACTCAGCGTAACATCTGGATACTTCTGCATGTCAGCGTGTACAAAATACAATGGAAGTTGGAACATGTAGACTAAATCTGGAAGCTTTTGTGAATCTTCTGAAACTGCAAGGGAGCCGACCAAAATTTTGGACATTTAAAACTCTACCTGACTGCTCAATCATATTATCTGTGGAATCAATTGGGCTTCAGCCATAATCATCATCATCCAAATCTAGCCCAAATCTAACAACGAGTTGGCACTGGCTATGGATTCAGAAAAATCCCGTAAACCTGGATATACAAACTCAGAGTTGTTTACTTTGACTTGAGACTTTGAGACTTTAAATTTCCCTCCCTCTTTTTTCTCTTACGGCCTATCTGCTTTTAATAAGTGACGTATTTAAGTGTGTCTTTCACCACTGGGGAGAGGAAGACAGGGAGTGTCATGTTGTGCAAACAGATGGGAAAGCGAGGATGATTAAAGTGGTATTACATTGTCACTGGATTGGCACACAGCGCTGCTAATTACAGAGTGCAGTGCAACAAATCCACAAAGACACACAAGTATCTAGACACAGTACAGTGAATGTACATGCAGGCAGACAAAGGCATGAATTTACACTAAATTCAATGGAAAAATAGAACTCATCAAATCAGGAGGTTAATCTAACATATGGCCCCATTCATTCATTCACTGTATTTGTTTCATGTGGTTGTGATTGAGCCCTACATTATTCAACATATATTAAAAACAGATTAATATTTGATTTGGTCCTCTGACACCATCAGAGACTCGCCAGGATTTAGAAGAAGCAGGAATAACATGAAGACAGTTTACATTGCAGAATAACGAAAGACAAAAGACGAAAATGATCTGTGACTGACCTTTAACTGGTTTTAGCCAGGATTTCACAGATGTGTGAAAAACACAGTGGACAAATGAAGGGTGAAGGGAGGAAAAGGTGGCTGAAAAATCTAAAAGAAAAGTCAGAGAGAGAGAAGAAAATACCTATTTTCTTTTTATAATATCAATCTGCAGTGTTGGAGACCAAGAGAGGAAGAGGCTGAGAAGAAAAAGAAAGAAGGGGGCGAGCAGGGGGGTCAAGAGCTCAATCTATCCCTTAGATGAAAAGCAAACGGCAATCCGTGCAACACAAACATGCGTGTCATCCCCAGGAATTGGCTGGCAGTTGGTGGCCCGTCAGGGTTCTCCCTTTTTCTGTGCAAATGTGAGAGCGATGAGCATGAGAGAGCAAGCGAAAGAAAGAGAGGGAGAGAGAGAGACATTTATATTTCATTGGACTAGACATCGCCATGTCTGCTAAATTGATGTATCTGCTCTCTTGAGGAGGGAGAGGTAAGTGGATAGAGGAAAAGAATGAGAGCAAAAGAGCAAAAAAAAAAGAATAAAAGTCACAGAGATGCAAAAAAGACAAATGGGTGGGAGATGAGTGAGCAAAAGAGAGAAAGAGAGAGACAGAGGGGGGAGGGAGTGTGAGAGGTTAATCTAGAACAAATATCCACAGTAACAGAACAAGGAGGCCGGATGCGGTGAGTTGTTTCTGGGAGTGGATAAGAGAGGATTTACACAGCGAGTGTAAAATACAGGCGGTGAAATTGGAAAAGATGTGGTAACAGTGAGAGGAGAAAGATAGAGAGAGAGAGAGAGAGAGTGGGCAGAGACCAGAGGAAGTTGAGGAACTGAAGAGGGACATAGAAGTGAAAGACGAGACAGACGAATAGCACATGACAAGGAGAGAGTGGAAAGAAGGACACACGGAGGCAGAGACCAGAGCGTGGCACGGAGCCTGTCACACACTCTAAAGTAAAGCTGTGCACCCAGCAGATGAGGCCAGACTGAAACGGTGAAGTTTGCTGATCCTCTGGTGGCACTCCAAGGTATTAAAGGCTGAGCTCAAAGTCGGTAAGAAAGCAGCGGTCAAGGAACTCTGCTTTTTTTAACGGGGGCGCGGAAGTGGAGGCCACAAACCACGGCATTCTCCATCTACCCATCATCAAAACTGCAGGTAATCATAAAGCACGCTGACAGTTTTATCCAAACCACCTCACACGTCCAAATTGCCACCCTGACAGTGAATGTGAAAAGCTGATATCGCTGACAATTAATCTTTCAGAGACAACGTGTTGGTAGTAAGCGTGGAGATGGCTTTCAAGGACGGTCCACCAAGAACACACTTTAAGTACAGCTGTCAGTCAGCTACTGTGTATTTGTCAGTCCATTGTCATGTCTGCAGGTGTAGATCCTTGCTGTCCAATCTTGCGTCATGCTGTGATATTTACACTGCAGTGGATATTGATATATGATATGATAAGGTAAGCATCACAAGTAAATGTGTCTAATCTTCCTCCTTTTAACAATTTGACACTTAGACAGAGAGAAAGTTACATTTTCAAGACCTCCATTCATTTTGCTGTCTTAGCAAACTAGACTTGTTTCAGATCTGGATCCATTCTTTAGCCATCTGAGTTCGGGTCCAGGTCCGGGTCAGGTGCTCTGGAAGTGTTGGGGGGAGCTTGCAAGACCAAAGTAGTGTGAAACAATGCAGTAATAATAGAGTAAAAATTTTATTCTCGTTTTGCCTGACAGTTGAGACAATGTTAATGTTGATGTTGATGATGATGATGACGATGATGATGATCAACCTTATAGACCACAATGCACCGCAATGACGAAACAGTGAAGCGTGTGATTTTTGTTCTTCCTCTCTTGCTTCTACCATGTTATCCCTGTCTCATCCATACAGGCTCCTATTGGTTGGATCCTAAAGGTTTTTGTTCCTTTTGTTGAAATTGATTTTCTATGATCTGAAGTAGGAAATAGCAGTACAAATGTATCGGGGTGGATCTCTCTCATTCTTTTTCCACCACCGTTCCTTTCAGTAAAGACAATCCTACCTATATGATCAGTAGCAGAGCTGCTGAATTAGCTGAAAGCCTCATGAAGGAAAGACAGGCAGACAGACAGACGTCCAGATGCACATACAGTTAGACAGAGGGAGGATGAGGGGAAAGGGAGACAGATGGAAAGATGGAGATAGATGGAGACAGCAGATCAGGCAGGACAGAGGAGCATTTGGCCTTGAGCCTGAATCAACACAGCAAGCTGACAACTATATCTGTGGGCTTTATTAACACGGAGAGACACAAATCCATGCATGCACACACACTCAGACATGGACAAATACACACACACACACACACACAGCAGAAATTGATAAACGTCCAGGAATGTGTAAGTGCGGGTGGGTGTGCCATATGAAGTGAGCTGGCGCAGAGGAGTGTGCGTGCGTGGCGTGTGTGTATGTGCAGGCATGATTTGAGTGATTGTGAGTGAGATTAAGCATCCAGGTGCATATGATGGATTGCTAGATAGAGGAGGGAAAGAAAGAAAACAAAGAAAGAAAGCATGCCCAAAAGAATATTTGGGCATGTTGGGCATGATGTTTAAATGTTCTTCAGGGTGTTAACAGATCATTTGCTGTCTTTCCTAAATTTCTTTGATCTTTGTAATTTGTACAGTAACAGTCAGCTCCATTTGACTGTCAGTGGTCTTACATCTTATGGTAAATGGACTGAATTTCTAAAGCTATATACAGTACATATAAATTTATAAAGCAGAATTCTAATCTTTAAAAGGAGAAAAACTGAGCGTGTGTGCGTGCGCAAGAGAGTGAGAGACGTGGCAGCTGGTTGACACAGTGGGCACTGGGAGAAGTATTCTGTCACAGTTGGCACTGGGATGTGACATCACCTGTCACGATGTTTAATTAACACCGTGGTGTGAGTGTGTGGTGCGCGTGTGTGTGTGCGTGCCTGCGTGCGTGGTTACGGGCGTACAGCCGTGTAAGGTGCCCAATTCTGTGTGCATTTATACACATTTTAAAGACGAATTATTGGCATAGTCTGTGTGCATGTGTGATTAGCTTTTTGTGTGTGTTCTCAAACATTTTTGTATAAGCACACGCACTAATGAGTGTGTGCGTATGTGCATGTGTGTATCTCAATGACAGCTGAGGTCACTCCTGGGGGTTTTTAATCTGGACTCACATCAGGAAGTGGGAAGGCTTCAGCTGGTCTGATTGGAGTTTCTCCCGGCAACCAAGAGGTTCACCAGCTGTACCAATGATACGCTTCCTGTAACTGAGGAATGCTCTCTGACACAGACACACTCACTCACACACACACACACACAAACAGGCGTGTTCATAGCATATACACAGACTTACAGTCACTTCTTGTCTCATTATCCATCTGTCAGTTGGCCCTTCATACAACCTCTGTCACTCTTAAACATTACATTTTCTAATACATCCTGTCATAAATCAACTAAATACTTCATATCACACGCAGGGGTGTGAATCCTTGTTTGGTGGATTAAGTTCAACAATGATACTCAACATAGTTGATACTCAACTTAGTTACTCAACATTCATCAAGGTTAAGGAAATATGTATCAATTTAAGATATTTTATACATTTGATTGTTTATTCCCATTTTTCTGTATTCTTCATTTTATTTGCTGATATCTTTTCTATTGTGGAATTGTTTCTCTGTTGTACAAATCAAATTCCTCACTCAAGAGCTTAGGGTGCTGAGCTACTATGCACAAACTAATTAAGACCAATTGAGCTCTACCATAAAAACGAAGCTTCAAACCTGTAAACAATGCAATACACTCTGTTTAGCATAAACATCTCAATAATATTGAATAACAATGTAAAGAAAGAAAAGTGTGTCCCGCATTTCCTGCTCCACGCAGCTGGAAGCACTGTGGAAAAACACTGCTCCTGTTAACGGCTTGGCATTACGCCTGCATGACGGTGGCTGCCATGCAGGTCCAAAGCTTTGGTCATGCACATCCTCTGCATTTAAACCTGCACGTTGAGTTACATACATCTGGTTCAATTGGTGCTTTATTTATTTACTTTACTTTATTTATTGCTCCTTTGTCCGAGGAGTGTAAATATCTTTTTTTCCCTGTCTTTTGCTCATTTTGCTCTGCCCCCGTCCCTCCCTCTGACTTCTTTCTTCTTTCCATCGTCCTGTGTTTTCACTTCTTTATCATCTGGGCTCTGTGACAGCAAACCACTAATCCTCGTCTAACACACACACAAACAGACACACATACACACCTCTGAACGCATGTGTATTCATGTACAAACCATTTTACAAATATAGCCAAATATTTCTATGCACGGACATACGGAGAGATACATGCTGAAACGCAGACAGATGCACAGATCTCTCCAGATAAGCATACGCACATACATACATCATACAGCACAACTCACATGTCCTCATGAATACAGACACACACACACACACACGCATGGGTAGTTACACAACCTGTGCATGGATGACAGACTTGGGAAGCGATACCATCCTTCTTCTAGCTGAGTTTGTGTTCATTTTATTGCCACACAATATTGCCTGGCCAGCGGAGTGAAAGATGTAAAATGAAAAACAGCTCTGACATTTACAACATTAGGCAAACTCCAGTGCAGCAATGACTGGTAACACAATCAATTGAGAGTGCAAAGTGCTACAAATAGCCCTATACATATTATCTACAGCTCATTTGGCCCCAGAGAATTGTATAGGTAGTGCGCTGCATTACATGTGTTTCCTCTCAGAACGTTCTATTGTACGGCTTAGGTAGTAATAAAGCACTGATTGTTGCTCTTTATTTGACCTTTCATTAATCCACACTTCACATTTATCCATCCAAATCAAAGTCCACTGGCAACTATCATTGTGGTGCCTTTGAGCATTGTCTTAATTAGGGTCTCATAGACTCTCAGACCTTCTGAACCAATCCAGATTTTGTACTCTGGCCCCTGGTTACCTCCTTGTTTTTCAACCCGGCTGCCTCATGAATACACTTCATAGTCTATGTACTACTGATGCATTCCAGTTCGCCCATAAGTCTTTTTCTGTTGACGTATCCCAAAACAGGCCAACTCCACTTTATCTTATAAGTCACTCCACGTGCGCTTTTTCAGCAACAAACAACATTTGAGCAACAAAGAAACCAATGCAGTGGCTTTTAGGCTAGTATAATGAACAGTCAGGTGCGATCACTACATTTGTTTGCTACATTAGTGTCTGCAAAGAGCACCTCGGCACCTCACATATTTTCAAACACAAATTCATTTAATTTATCGTTAACATTTTTCACCTCCACGAGGCCCTGCCACAGACCAGACAGATAAAAAGAATGTTGTTCTGTGAGTGTAGCATCTGGTCAGGTATGTGCAATTTTTCCAATTGTGCATTCACAGTGATACCACAATTACATGCATGTATGTGTGCATCTCAGTTTAACTTACGATAAGGAAATGATAGCATGGCAGCAAATGACAAAAAGGTGGGTTAATGGTAAGTGAGTGTGAAGAAGAACATTTAAAAAAAAAACAAAAGCTGAAGAGAAAAGGGAAGCCATGGAGGGAGAAGGCGAAGAAGAGAGCGGCACAATTAGAGAGAGAGAGAGAGAGAGAAACGTGGCAGCGTGCAGATAAATGGCTCTCAGAGCTGCTGCGAGCTAGATAAAAGACAGGTCTTAAACTATGACCAAGGTCAACCTCCCTGCTTCCCCGCTCAGCCACAGTGACATATTTACACCGCAATCACCCCCATCTCTATGTCTCTCTCTTTTTTCCTCTTAGTTTCTTACTCCATCTATGCCCGTCTCTTTCTCCCTCAATCACTCAGTCACAGCAATGCAATGCTGGAGCGGCTCCGAATTCTGAATTCTCGATGATGAGGAGCAAATCTCGACAAATCTAAGTTTTTAGCCATTACAACTCTTAGTGCGGCTCATTATTTAACTTTGTGGCAGCGGAAAGCGTAATTACCTTTTGCCTGCAATTTTGCCTGCAACTTCCCTGCAACAATTGTCATCTACAAGAACTCTGCAGGCGATGCCAGCATGTTCTATAGATTGAGAAAAAGTTTCCAGCTACCTGCACCTTGTAGATTTTTACTACACAAAAAGAGTGAAATCAAAGTTAATATTCCTGATAGAAGTGAAGCTGATATGCAAAGGTTGTGTGAGCATGTGGTAAAATGGCTGGTTTCTGCAATGCTGGCATCATTTTGTGCAGCTACTTGAGAGACCGAAAGACATGGAAGAGCGATGACAATCTATTAAAACCGAATCATAAATCAAGATTTTTATACTTTAACAAACTTGAGCTGAAGGTAACATGCACAGCTGTAACATGATGTTATGTGAACTCACATATGTCACATTTCTGTTGGAAACGCTAATTCACAGTCATTATGCCTTCATAATTACAGATGTTAAATGTTCCACCAATTAAAAACTTCAGCTCGTCGTGATATATGGTGGCATATTGTTTGCCAGCTTTCTATGAATAGCTCATTTAGCAACTAGTTTAATTGATTCTGCGGGTGCTAATTGATTGTGTGGGGAGAGGTTGAGATGCTGAGTGCAGTGATGCAAACCGGTTGAACGTTTGGAGGAAAAAAACCAAAATGGTAGTCTCACCAGTTTTTGCTTTTTGTTTTTTTTTTTTATAACAAAAGTACAATCAACTGGATATATACATTATGTATATACATGGTTGCATGGCTTAGGGGGAAGGTGGTCGCCTAGTAATCGAAGGGTTGACCGTTCGGTTCAGCTGTCAGCGTATGAATGGGGGTGAATGTGAGGCAAACAATGTAAAGCCGTTTTAGTGGTCCCAGACTAGAAAAGCGCTGTAGAAATGCAGCCCATTTATCATTACTTTGCATTTCTCTACTTGGCTTGACAACAAATCTCACATCATTTTCAAGGCCTTGTTTGTTGCTCTTAAGTCGAAGAAAATTGAAACTTTCTCTGTGTGCTCACTAATCTTGACCCAAAGCAGAATTTGAATCATGATTTGCGAGTATCATTAATGTCCACCCTCTCTCTGTTTCCCTCTCTCTCTCTTTTTACTCTACCCGTCTCCCCCTCTCCCCGTGTCTCTCGCACTGCTGCCTTTGCAGCCATTGGCGCGACTGCCAAGTTTGCATTTGTCCAGGAACGATCTTGACATCGGCGCAGCACCCTGAATGACAGCACAGCTTGTATTTGGAGTATTCACAGCAGTAGTAGTAGTAGTGTACACACCGGCACTTGTGATGAAAGCATGAAGAATGAAAAACACAGCTGCGCCCCCGCAGTTTAACCTTCACGTTAATGCCATATTTTTATTTATTTATTTTTCACGCAGTCAAAGTAAAACTGTGTTAACGTATGGAACTTTGACAGCTCCAGTTTTAATGCATGAGTACACGTGTTGCTTTTGCGAAAAGATGCTCAGTTACAAATTACACGGAAGAGTTGTACTGTATTGTGTTATAATTTACGGTCCGCTTTGTCTATTCATTTGAACTAAGACAGGTAGAAAAAAGCATTACTATAATTCACCATAGACACAATGTATTCTGATTATCACTCATGAATGGAAGAATCTAATTGTAAAACAGCACAGGTCACCGTGGGAGTCGTATTTTCAGAATGATAATGAATCAGTGTTTCTCCATTGCAGCCTGCTAACACGTTTGGAATCGCTAATGAAATAACAAGGACCAAATCATTGCAATTATTAATCATATTTGTAGATGTGTTTGTTATCATGTAAATGATGCTGTAACGATACTGCAAGCGAAGCCTAAGATACAAGGTATGACTTCACATGAAAGAACAGTGACATTAAATTACTCCGCACACTAAAGAGAGAGTTCCTGACCCCACTGACAGAACTCTTTACTCTCAGGCAATGAAATAAACTCTTGATAAGTGTAGGTCTGACTACCTGTGGACAAAAGCTCAGCTGAGAAAACATTGTGTCTTTTCCTTCTGAACGGTTTTGCTTTCAAATATATCTGTAAAGGTCCTTTCACTTCAAGGGATGAGTATGTTTTTATCACTGTGTCACAGGTTCAAGTTCAGTCTCATCCACGGCCACAACAATTGGTCACCTCCTAAATCCATCAGGTGTTTGAAAGGGTAAAGAGAAGACCAGTCTGTACTTTTCACTTCCATCACACAAACATACATCGTCATCATCTCTCTCTATATCTCTCTCTCTCTCTCTCTTGCTGTCTCACTGCACCTCTCTTTATCCTATCTTCTCCCTAAGTGGATCTCTCCAAGGTCCACTCAATATTCCCTTTGTGCTGTTTTGGACACTTCACTATAAACCAATTGACCTAAACCAAGTGTCAACATCTCACCTTGGGAAGATGCAGTATGAGCGCAGAGAGAGAGAGAGAGGAGGCAAGGAAAATGTAATGAGAGATAGAGATAAAAGAGGAATGACAAAATAAGGAGATGTCTGAAAATGAGGAGGAGGCTGTGGCAAGGCTTAGTGTGTGTGTGTGTGTGTGTGTGTCTGTGCACACAAAGGCATCATTTAGTGCCTGTGTGTTGTTCGCCAGGTCTGCATTTCCCAAAAGGCCACACACGAACGGGCAAGCGGCTGATCCCTAGAGACAATGACGCCAACCATTCCATTGTTGCTACGGTGATGTATCACTAGGGAACCCCCAAGGGACAGGAACCGCTTATTTAGACATCAAATTAAGGCTGAACACACACATGCCTATACACACGCATACAGGCATTCACTTGCCTTCACACATATCCACGTACACTAGAGAATATACTGTATGAACTCGCCCAAAATACTGATTTACAGGCAATGTGTGTGCACGTAAAATAATTAAACAAATAATGTTATCATTTTGATACACACACTAAGCAAAATGCAATTAGGTCTCGCTTACACACACGAACTATCCATTTCAGGGTTGCCGTGAGGTTGAAATGCAGGGTACACCTTGGACAGGTCACCCATCCATCACAGGTACCACACATAGAGACAGACATATCACAGTATCGACATTCATACATGGATCCACCTCTGTATGATCAGATAGGATGATATTATCACCGTTATAGCATCAGGACATCTCATATTCATCCATTTATCAACCCATCCACCCTCACATGCTAATAATCAATGATAATACCAATTATAACAGGAGACATTGTGGGGAAATCTATATAAAACTATACCCAACACATCCACAGTAACGATCATTTAAAAGAAATCCAAAATTCTTAACGTATCCTACCTTAAATAGTAGTACTTACTGTAATTAAAGGGCTTTTCCGTAAATCACAACTTCTCTCAAAATTATTTTTATGACTTTCCAGCGTGGTACACTCAATTATTGATAGGTTACTAATGTGAACAGGTCTGTTGAATGTTGGAAAATAACCATGAACTGTTTGCCAAAAAGTGGACCTCTGAATTAACTTACCAGTGTTTACAGGGTTAAGAATTAACGACTAATGAGACTGGATTATTATGCACTTGCTGCCAATATGAATTTCAAGACTCCGTGTTGTCACTGGGCTGCAAAGGAAGAAAGTACAGTCTGTCTCCGTGGCGTAGCAGATAGCTATGCAGAGCCACTAGTTCCAGAATATTTTGTCACTTTTGCCCAGATTTCTCTGAACAATATAAGCTCAGAATTTCATAATCATCCCAGGCTTACAATGACACATTGTCCATGCATAAAATAAATAAATCTTTCACTCTTGGAATCCATATTGGAACCACACTGCTCATTTACAACTCAACAGGAATTACATTACGTGTGGGTCGTTTGACTTTATTGCGTTTCTTGTCTTATAAAGTGAAGCCTTGCACCAATGGCTGGTCTCTGAGGCAGGGACACAGGACAGAACCCTGTGTCCTGTCTGTGTCACGGCTTGACAGGAAGCTTCCATCTCCATAAACTTCAAAATCAAAGTAAAAATCACTTCGAAATGACATCGCAAGGTGCCAAGGATCAAAGAAATCATTCAAATATTTTGTTTTGTCATGTATTCTTGGTATAATTCATTATATTTATTAGTCTATCGTGGATCTGTCAATTAGATATCTCAATGGACGTGACTTAAAAGATTAGAGCCAAGGAGAACAGCTGATATTAAACCTAAAGTATATATTAGTGTATATGCTACTGCTTTGTAGTCTGACGTGACACCTGTCGCTCTTCTTTCTTATAATTATTGTTCATTTAATTGATTGGTTTATTTTGATCACTAAACAAGCTTGAGAGTTTCCTCCTCCGCTGTATTATCCTTTGTAATATACAGTGCCATCTCTTTTTAGTTGTTGCTGCCAGATCATTTTGTAGTCTTACCCCAGTATTCCAGACTTGTGGCTCTTTCCAACTCTTGGATTATGGGACTGTCCATCTCTTGCGCCTATAAAATTCAGTATATATCTGTCATCACCGACTGTTTTTAACTGACCTGCCTGAATCTGAAAAAGGCTGTTACGCCTACAATCTGGTTATGAAGTGCTTTTTCTAAATGCATTACAAGCATTATGATTCATACTCATTCAGACATAACCACTCCAACTCATTCAATCCCGTCTGTCTTTTATTTCAGCACAAGCAGTAACTAACAGCCACTGGCTGTGCCTTCCAAGGTCAAGAGAGCTCAATTTGCGTAATAAAATAAAGCACAGAGCAATCGGAGCAAAATATCTCACCAGAAAAATGCACAATTACTATTTTGGGCAATAATGTGTTTTGGATTCAATTAATTTGTCATCCATACCTTTTCCCTTGGTCCATTATCTGACTGTCCCGCTCACCTCACCTTCAGCCATCACACAATTCTTCTTCCTCTTCCTCCCACATTTATTTATCCATCTATATGCAACCCGTGTGCTCAGCAGTAGATAAAGATTTTCTCCCTTTGCCACCTCTTCAAGTCAATTTTTACTAAGCTGATCCATTTGAACATGTTTTCTTACTATTTTCTGATATTCTCCCTACATAACGTGCACTTACTCATGTATTCTTCTTAGCAGCCGCTATAAACATTTGAGTGCATCAATTAACAGCCATGTTATTACAGTAAGACTGATAATGACTTCATAATAGCATGGAGACGTGGCCTCTGCAGTCACTGTGTGTTTTGTATTACAATGTCATAACAGGTTCCTACTGTTTAATATTCAGCAAACCAATAATTGTGGAATGGATGGGAGAGAGAACAGGTCAGATTGGAAAGGGCAAGGACAGATGTTTCCAGTCTTCATAAAAGTACACAACATGCGACTACTACGACCACTGCTGTAGTATCATCCCAGATAATCATGTATGGTTTATCGTGTATACAACAAAATCAAGTTGAGAAGACAGCAAGAAGTAGAGCGGTGTATAGCGTATCCACGATTTTCCTCCTTAAAGCCACGAATGTGTAGGATGCATAGCAAGTTAATGAAATGTCCATTAGAGAGGCAGCATAGATCGTAGTACATCCCAGTCAAGCGGAGGCAGAAGAGGTTATACTGATTAAACGTAAGGAGATGTTGGAGTAGGATTGACTGTGAAGGGGAGAGAGTGAGGTGAAGAGGTGTCTCGCAGGTGATACGCCCAACAGTGAGCCCGATAATTGGATAATGGGATGAATGGACTTCAACCACGTAACTCCTGCTGAGAAAAAAATGGAAATGGAAGCCTCGTGGGAAAATGTACACCGCTGTAATAATAGAACCAGGAATTTCATCTTGAACTCCAATTATGAGCCATAGTTAAATCCATAACAACGCAACCTGTGCATGGTCTGAGTGAAACTGGGATGTCAGTCGTTATCTGTGCTGCTGCATATCGGCACAAACGAATCTGGGGAAATTAAGGTCCGTTTGCTCTTATACAGAGAACGCAGTGGTTAGTGTTTTTCTAAAATAACGTATTGGCCATACTTCTTCTCCACATAAGATATGCAATTGCAAGTATGTGTCGTTGAGATCACTCTTCAATGGACTCTAGACTGCAACTGATGTTACTGATATTTTTTTTCAATATTCCAGACTGTCAGTGCTTTAGCAACTGCAGGGAATCTGAATTGCAAATTTAAAATGCAAACCTGTAATCTAGACTTTTATTAGCAGAATATATGTAGGGGCTGGATTTAAAATTTTACTGGACAGACAAATGAAGGGAAAAATGTATGCATGTGCTTATATGTGTGCGTGTTCATGTGTGCATATGTGTGTGAATCCATTTTATTGCACAGTGATTGCATATGCAGGCACAGTCTCCATGCTTACCTGGGTGGTTTTTTTTGAGATATTGAGGTTGCATGTGCACTTTTTTGGATTAGGGTGTAATCAGGAAAGTATAAATTTGTGTATGACTCAGCCTGTGTGTGTGTGTCTGTGTGTCTGAGCCTTTGAGAGAGAGTGCGGGCGAGAGAGAGAGAGAGAGAGGTGGTGTATGCACAGGTTAGTGCATGTGAAGTATTTCCGTTTGTATTCTGTGCTTCAGACATACTCTGTTATGTGTGCAGGTGTGTATTTTGTGTGTTTTGTTTAATGCAAACGTGAATGTGGTCATTAAAAATATGAAATTGGATCCCACTATGATATACACACATGATTACACTAATTTGAAAGAAAAAGTTTGTTGCAATACCTGTAGGCAGGCATACAGTGTCGTCTGAATGATGCATAACCAAGGGCAACATCACTCATTGGTTACATTCATGTCACGTTTTATGAAGAAAAATAAGGGTAATGTAGAAAGTAGCTCATGAATTATGTTTATGTATTTGCAGAGGCACATCACACACACACACACACACACACACACACACACGTAATGTATTCAAAGAATACAGGAGGCCTAATTCAAGTTAGAATTAAATTGAGGCTGATCAAACACTGTAGCCTCTGACAGCACTACAAACAAATCTGTATCATTAGTTGAGGTACCCTCACTGTGTGTGTTAGTGCGTTTGTACGCATGTGTGTATGGACATGCACACAGTTTATGTCCTGTGTCCTTCTAAATTATGTAAATGTACTTGTTTGAGTCTTTTAGTATATGTGGTTACTTGTGCAAGATTTAGGCATGCATTCTCCTGTAACAAAAGTGGATCAAGGTGTGCATGTGTGTGCGCACGTGTGTGTCTGTGTGTGTCCCGTGGGCATATTGTGAGGAAGCCTGTAGTGTGATATGTGATGTAAACAGAAATCATTAGCATAGCGACAGCCGCTAGAATTCACACTGACTGTACCACCTGGGAACTGATAAATACACACACACACACACACACACACACACAAATGAAGATAAAATTGTACACCTGGAAATACATAGTCTGCATAGTCACTGCATATGTAAGTAAACAAAAAACAGACACACGCATGCGAACACATTACACATGACATAGATTCAATTCCAGTTCATCCCCTCCTAGCTCATCCTCCCTGTATCTTTATGGAAATTGACTGCAGACAGGTATTGGCTTTTTGCACCTGATATATGTCGCCTGTGTGTGTGTGTGTGTGTGTGTGTGTGTGTAGCACATTTGTGTGTGCAGGAGTGTGAGTGTTAATTGAGCCCAGACA
>OMNV01016488.1:0-16176 GCA_900303265.1 Brotula barbata | reverse complement strand
GGGGCTATGGCCGCTAGCCTCTTTCTTGTTGATCCTCAGGAGACCATCTGCGCTGGGGGCATTGATTAGAGTGTGTCTGGTGGGATTACATCTTTGCCGTTGCCATGCCAACTAATCAGCTGTTTTTTTTTCCCTCTGCCTGTCTCTCCATTTCTCGCTCACTCTCTCCCTCTCTCTTCCTTGCTGGTTGTCACAGCAACGAAATACAGGAGAAGCGTAAGGGCCCCAGCAAGCGCTGAATTCAGCTAAAGGGGCAAAAAATGGTTTTTTTTCTCCCTCCCTGCTCTCTCTGTCTCTCGCTCTCTCTCTCTCTTTCTCTCTCGCTCGCTCGCTCGCTCCCTCTCCCTCTCTCCTCCTAATTGGCAACTCTCTCTGACCTGAAGTTCTTTTGTCTCTGGCGTAAACACTCCCCTCTCCAGATTACATTTATTTTCACATTTTAGAAATAGCAGGATTGTTGAGAGGCCCAAGGACAGATACTCTGAATGAGGAAAGCGAGCAGTGTAAATATTGGGAGCATAATAGCTCGCTCCATGCTACAAACTCCTTCAACAAATTCCAAAAGGAAAAAAAAACAAAAAACCTCCAGCATTTTATGAAAATCACGCCTGGCCAATAAACGCTGATTTCTTTTGTGCCCGTCCAAATCAGCTGACGGCAGCCTGCCAGCAGGTTAAAGATTACTGCGAGACTTATCAGGCCGAGCAAAAGTGTAAAATAACACCAACTATGTGATCTTTGTCCAGGTTTGTACAGAGGGCCGTTTGATACTGGAGTTTGCCTTTGATGATCTGATGAGGATCAAGACGTGGCACTTTACCATCAGGCAGTACCGAGAGCTCATCCCCCGCAGCATCCTGGCCATGCACGTGAGTGTGACATCATTAAACCACGACAAACCTCATCTGTCCTCTGAACACCAACCGGTGTCAAATATGCAGTTTGGAGGGATTTTTGCAAACCAATTTATTTTCAGACATCAGGCCCTTCCCTGTGATGAGGGGGGAAAAACAAGGTCAATGAATAATCTGCTTAATTCCACTAAGTGTAAAACACATTCTAGTCTCCGCGGTGTGTTAGCTATAGCTAAGAGTAAGGCTTATGTTTCAACAACATGAAAACATACATTTTATTATCATCACGAGGAAAAAAATTATCTGAGAACACGGAGTCTATTGATAAGGAAAGAAAATAAAACAATGGATCTGTTTTGTGGTATATTGTCTGTAAGTACATGTGAATAAAATTTGAGCACGGCAGTTACAAGAGATCCAGCTCAGATTTTTAGATCGCATGTGACACATATAAAAATAAATGTTTTAACATGCCATAATTGGAAAGGAATTTACATTTGATGTGTTTGGGGTTAGTCTAAAGAAGCTTTGTTTACTTTGTTTTGGTTGTTATTGTTTAGATCACATATGAGTCACCACATTTTCCAAAGATACAAAACATATCAGGATGAATACTCTTAGAATACTAAGAGAAATGAAGGGTTGTCACAATGAATTTTAGGATTTTCAGGATTATAACTTGTCATTTTCTACATGATATATTCAATTCTTAATGCGTTGTTAATGTGAAATATCCACATCCAGTGACCTTTAGCAAACACAACCTGTTTGCCTTAAATTGGACTCAATTTCCAATTCATTTGTCAGTGTTTAAAAGGTTTAAAAAGGAAGATGTAACAATTATCAAGTATGCAATTGTAGTTTTATGAGGATTAAGGAGTAACGACTCCCTGATATATGACTGTAAGCGTTCAAATGAACAAAAACAAAACCATAAATGTGTTAGTATCTCCAGTGGGAACGCCGATGAAGCAGGCCCTTCTAGCTGATGAATAAAAAAAAAAATGAGACACATTTGTCCTTGATTTTCTATTGACCTCCATGGATCTAACGGTGGTTTTAAGAAGCAGCTTTGCCGTGTATAGCCAGCCTCCTTTTGGCCAAATCTTCATATGAAATTCACACTGCAATAAATTGGCCCCTCTGGGTATTCGCGTTAATTCCTAGAGAGTGGGATATTGTGGGTATTGTGGGTCGTGGCCAGACTTTCAGAGTTTGGTGCGAGTGCGAGTTCATTCTTTTGATCGTTGCCTAGACTAATGAAAGCCGATACAGACGCATGGGAGTCAGAATAGAAAAGTTGCACTGTTGATGCAGATGTAGCCACTGTGGTCGGCACACTTTTGAACTACGGCTGCATGCTTTAGGAGGAATTGTTTGGAAAAAGTCAGATTTGCTCTTATTTTAGTCTTTAGATCACAATGATCCTGCCGCAGTTGGCAAAGTCTTTTATTTTTATCATATTGAGACTCCAAATTTGTGACTACATAAACATCACAAGTAGTTGTGACAGCAAATAGGGATAAGAACAAACTTTGATCAGTAAAATTTGCAATTGTGGAAGTTACTGAATCATTTAAAAAAAAAAAAAACTTTTGAATGAATATATGTTTCAAATATCTGGCTGTACAGTTATGTACTTTTTGATATTTGTTTTCGTATATAGACATGATGCCAAAATATATGTGATAACAATGAAAAGTACTGACGTTTTATATAAATATACAAAATACTGATATTTTAGTACCCAAACACTGCAAATGGTGTGAAAAATCAATCAAAATCAATCAAAAAAAAAAGCAGAAAAGGACAGGATGCCTTCAGTAAAATGAAGTGCATCAAAGAAAGTAGAGAATAAATAAATGCGTTTTTAAGTAGCAGTATGTTTATGCGTTGTGATATGGAAAGTATGACTACAGCACATCCTTCCCCGCCTGTTTTACCTTTAATTATTTTTCACTCTCACAGTCATAATTTTGTAATTGGTGTTACTGATTGATTTGTTCCTCGCCAAAAGAATAAATGATATATTATCCTCAAAACGCTGAAATTTGTAATCTTTTGTGCTAGCAAGTAAAGCGAAAGAGATACGTGGAAATGCCATTGCGCCTATATGGGAGCAAATCATTTTTATTGTGATTTATGGATGCTCTGTACTGCCCCCTACTGTAAAATAGTGGCACTGTCAGCATAAAAAAATCGGATCACGTGATAATAGAGAATCTTCTACAATCAAGTGTCAAAAAAAATCACGTTTTCATTCAATTTCCCCATTATGCTTCCAGACCTTTGCCCTCATATCTGTAAAATTCCATAAAGAATTTGATTTGTGTAGAAAACAAATCACTGCGCTGGCTGGAATTTAGTTTTTTTGCTCAACTCAAACACAGAGGAAATGACAAGATGAATTAGAGATTTAAGACGTGTGTTCCTGCCACAAATCAAATTCAGGGAAGAAAACTTCTCCGTGGCGTTCCTCAGCGTGTGCTCGCAGTTGGCAGTTTTGAAATAAAAACTCCTCAGAAAATAATAACCCGGTCTCTACATACGGTGTGTGGACTTTGGTTTTAAAGAGTGAAGCCCCGCCCTCTTCTTTAACGCGTTCCTCACTTACATTAGCTGTGATTCATGTCGATGTCTAATGACTTTGGCTGCGCGTCGAATGTTCCAAATATCAAGAGTACAGTGTGTTCTCTACTCACGCTTTCACCCCACTTTAAGCACCGTAAAGCAGAGGGAAATGACGCAAAGTGTAACAACTGCATCATTTCCACAACACAAACACAGAAGAAAATGCGTCTGTGCTTTAAAAGAGTTGAACTCTCTGAAAAGAATCCCATTGTGCAGAGGGAGTTCATATCTTTACTGTTGAAATCTCCAAACTGAATCCACGCAGGGTGCCAGCGCGGCCTATTTTTATTCAAACTGAACCTGTCCTGTCCTCCCTGCATCCGGCACCGGTCTTTACTGTGCTCACAACACTAATTTATGGCGGCACGGCTGCAGCCAAGACACATTCCTATACGCTACATTTAGCTTAATTGCGCTTGATGATTCAACTAATTCAGATTGGGATTCGGCCGCTGCCAATAATGCGCAGTAGTCCCGGGTTCTCTTGTCACTCACGTTAGGACGGACTGCCTTGCCTCGCTCTTGACTTTCTCCACACAGATGTGACTGGAGATAGATAATGCATTTTTCATGAGGCGGTGAATGCATGCGTGCTCACTGCTTCCTCTCAGTCTGGAATATGTTTTGCTCTGTCAATACCTGCAGCATTTTATGATTTGACTGCTTATTCTTGGAGTTGCAAACAAGCTTTGTGGATAATCATTTATCCTCACGTGTTCGCTCAGACGTCGTTCTGTAATTACCACGTTGTGTTTTTTGTCTTTTTTTTCTTTTATTAGTTTGATTCTTTCCACGTTTTCCAATTTAAAATAAAAAATCAGTGCTGGGTTTTGAAGACATTTATCAACCCATAACAGGAAAGACTGATTTTAGCTTGGTGCTTAAAGCATAACGTTATACATTAATTTTTCATTTTTCTGCTCGGATCTAATATGCATTCCATATCCTAATCACCATCACACAAAATATCTGCAAAGTGTTTTTCAAACCCAGAAAACTTCATTTTATTTCTAGCGAAAAAATTCCATTGTTCCAAATCTGACAGGGTTCATTTTGGGAGATTGTTTATGTAATAACAGATGGCTGAAATCTTACATTCATCCAAAGTTTTATTATCAGGAAACTGAATATTTTACCATATACTGTTTCGATATGTGCATGTTTAAATTTATAGGACATTAAGAGGAAATTCAAGAGGAAAATCTGTAGTTTAACACCTTAATTTGAAAGAATTAAATGATAACATAGACATAATAGAGTTCTACTAATTACTTCACAATATGGTATACAATTCATGAAATAATAAAAAAAGTGGACTATTAGTGATTTTATGTATGACCTGAGGGTGTGAAGGTGTCCATTGTATATCCTACCAACACTAATGAGTCTAATTAATCTGCAAATTGCCTGTAGATAATTTGTTTAGTCCAGTTTAGATGACTTTAATCAAATCATGTGGAGATGTACGGCATATAGATATCTCCATTTTTTTTCTCCCTCTTTCATTTCCCTGCTGCTGGATCCAGGCACAAGACCCTCAGGTGCTGGAACAACTGTCCAAAAACATCACTCGCATGGGCTTGACCAACTTCACCCTCAACTACCTCAGGGTAAGACCTCTCCGTGTGTGTGTGTGTGTATGTGTGTGTGTGTGTGTGCATCTGCATGCGTGTATGTGTATGAAAAGGTACTTCTGCTTTTGTTTTGCTTTTGTTCTCTAAATGTCTACTGCTCACCTTTAGAATCACGCGGCAGCGGTTTTCATTATGCATAACATTTATGGATTGTCTCTTTTAATATCAACTCAGTTATAATAACATTACATGCACTGCAATAAAGTCTAGATGCTTTATTGATATTTTAAATGTTTACCAATGTGTTTGTACTTTTCCAGTTCACTTAAGGTCGCGTGGCAGGAGTAAATTTGCTTATTTTGCTCTAATTGAAAGCATATTTATTTATGTGCTCAGCACGTTTTACCACTCTCAGCTGCTTGCTTCATCGCTACATGGCGTCAAAATAAACAGACATTATTTATTTCTCCTTTACCTTCTGCACACATATATGTTTTGTCGTTTTTTTTTCTTTCCGACCTGGCCGCAGCAGTATAATTTACACAAATGGGAAGAATAAGCCGGGCGAATGCATTAGTGATTATTTCACAGGGTTCTGTTTGTGTTTTTCCACTCCACAGCTGACTGACAGCTAGGATTTCCAAATGGGAGAACAAGAGTGGAGAAAAGAGAGACAGGGAGAGAGAGGAATTAATTGGATACAGAAAATTAGCATAACATTAATGAACGCTCCCTGTTGAGACTCATAATTGTGAAATGGCATGCGAATTGGGGAGCGGCACCTCTGCTGTTTATAATAACTGGAGTAGAGAGAGAGAGAGAGGGAGAGAGCGAGAGAGAGAGAAGACGAAGAAGCGGGGTGGCTGTTTTGTTTTCCTATAACAATTATTTTCTGTATAGAATGCGACTGTAGTTCCACTGAAGGAGAAAACACATAATTCAAGTATCTGTAATTACACGCTAAAGATTGGGCTTGTGTTCATTCCCTGTGCTCGTGGTGATTTGGATGGTCAGTGCTTAGCAAATGAAACAGGGATCACGGCGTGTTTTCCATTTGCTTACAGCGCGCATTTTATGGAGGAGGTTAAGTTGTTTATGTCTAAGCAGCGTTAGCGTTGCCTTTGAGGAATGCTTCATTTTCTAAATGAGTTGCTTTGGCTCAGTGGTCCAAATGTGAAGTATTTCAAATTAAGAATCCTTGTGTGTGTGAGAGAAATTAAAGGTGATTTACAGTATGTATCATGTTTTTGTTATTTGTCTTGATTTTTATGGGGATTATGTAGGGACGTTGTCAAATTAGTCGCATTTTAGGTTTACACTTAAAGAAATGTATAAACCTACACTGTCTGCTTCGACCTAAAAGCTTCAGTTTGATTTATCTTCTGTAGCATGATGACATCACCATTTTAGACACACCCACAAATTTGGAAACTACCGTGCAAGTATTTGGCATCATCTGTCATCTAACAGCTGGCCAAGAACAACAGCTGGACAATTGGGGATGGTCTTAAAGAGACAGTACCTTAAAATTGCCTGGTTTTTTTTTGCAATGTGTTTAAATCAAGCTGCCATGAGGAACCACTTTTCCCATCACATTCATCGACTTGAAAGTAAAGAACGTTAATTATGAAACCTATATTTACAAGGACTCAGCAATATTGATCATCAGCAGGATGAAGGCGATGATCAAACAGATGTTTACACCAGGAGTCTCATAAAATTATTAAATAATCATGACTGAAATTCAAATAATAACATCTAGTAGCATTTTCAGCAAGGTGATTATTCACATCAGCTGATGTAAATTAACTTTAACGTTCCATAGACAACTTTAGCCATCGTCTGATCCTACTATCATATTCATTAAAACGTGTCAGGTCCAGTCATATGTTTTGATTTTAGCCCTGGTAGGATGAGCCCTTGAATCACAGATGGCAACTTCAATAGTTGATTTATCCTCCGATTTCAAATTTTCTTTTTCAAAATAATAATTGCGTTGTACCATAAACGACGTGGCAGTTTTTCAGAATAAGACTTGTGTGAGAATGTGAAGTTGAATGACATATGGAGAGATATATTTAGTGTCCTGTAAACCGTGCAAACACTGTCTGTCGTCAGCGTGTCACACAGTTTACTAATGATTATTTCCTCCGCTGTTATCTCAGGGTGTCGAGGTAAAATACGCCCTTTCCTCGCATTAAACTGGCAATAATGTGACTCTGGGATAGACCTTTCCCAGCGTTTATCAGTCCTTCCAAAGAGACTGACGGTTTCCTGGCTAAAGGTTACAACCGGCCTTTCTTTCTCTCGCACACACACACATATACACACACTCTCTCTATTTTCATTTGGAGTATTTAAGCCTTTCCATGTATTGGAGCTGCCAGCTTCCTACTATTCAGCCTGTAAATAGCCCTTGTTTTCAGGCTGAGAGCCAGGGCTTGTTGGCTGAGCCGGGGAGGGATATTACTTTGTCAGGAGGGAACTATCAGCAGAGAACATGGGATTAGTCTGCTACATGGATGTTCACTTTACCTCGAGCTGCGTGGCATCATAACACTGCCATCCTAACCGAGGAAACAGCGGTACGCATTACAATATTTATGTTGGGTAATTTGACGTAAGCAGCTGAGACTACCGGTGGTTGTCATTCCAAAACAATCGCAGTGATTCCCGGAGTTGTAACGTGCCTGGTGTAAAGAGATGCTCTGACATGTTTTGTATCGTTCATTAGTTTCCCATTGCACCTTTCCGTGGCTGAAGACACGAGCTGAGTTCAGAATGTGTATCTCTGTTTGTATCATTCCCCTCAGGAGCAACAGTCACAGCCACACACATATACAAGAAATGAATCAATTCAGATTTTATTGCTCACACGTTGGACAAATAGGAAATGTGCTGTGAACAATTAATTTGAAATAAATGAATAGATAACATGAAAAAATCAATTATATATATATGTAATGCATCTAAACAGGGTGTACATAATCAATTTAAATAGCAAATACAATAAATTTTTCAAAAATATTAGATTAGTGCAAAAATATTCTCATGTCCCATTATATGAATTTTCTATTTTTTTAATTATTTATTTATTTATTTCATAGGAAATTGGGGTATTGGAAACTGAGTGCTGGATTCATTTTTACGGTGACTGCGGAGCATCAAGTGATGTCATTTAGCACTCCCTAAAAGTCAGATTTCAAATAAATCTCACAGCTCACGTTGCTTTGTTGTTCTGCACTAAATTCAAAACACATATTTTTGTCTCTGTAAAAACAATAGGGCGCCGCCGAAAAGCAGCACACGTCAAAATTTCCTGGAGAATATTGAGGGATTTACTACATTGAGAGAAAGCAGCTCGTCTGGAGTTTGAACCTGGTGTCGCCTCGCGATTGGTCCAAAAATGCGGACGGCCAAACGTCTGTCCAAACGGCTCTGTCTTCTGACAGCGCCGAGGAGCCTTTGGATGGTTGCTGATAGCTGAGATAATTGTTGCCGAGGGCGGGCTGAGTAGATTGTAATGTTATCCAGATGTTATGTGGATAAGCCCTCCCTGATGTATTTAAAATGACAGGTCAACCTCTGGTTCCTCTCACTGCTGATCACTGGAGATTTACAGTTTTCTCCAAACTGAATACTGTACTTCGGCCTTTGAACTGAGAAATATTGTTGGAGCTCAGTGTGGGAATGAGGGACTTCTCTGTGTCTAAGGAGTGATTTACATATGTATTGTCCCTATGTCCAAGTGGGTGCATGTGTGTGTAAACAGCTAACAGCTCCACAAAGGCTGCTTATATTAAAAGTGCACCATCCAGCCCTTCCTGCACTCTTTTTTTATATATCTATCTTGATGTCCTTTCTTCTCTTTGAGGTGATAAACCTGCTTTTCGGTCCTTTATTAAAATTGTCTGTAAAACTTAAGATTTATTGCGCACTTCGTCACTCAAACTCAGTCTGTGGGTGATTAAATGTGTAGCGAACTCCTCCGTTTCATGGACTCTGTTTTGCCGAGGTTCGGTACGAGCTCCGGCGGTGTCCTGTTCTCCCATCAGATGGGACACAGCGTACACACGTGTGTTAACATGTGCCGTGTCTTGTTATTTCTGCAGTTGTGTGTCATCCTGGAACCCATGCAGGAGCTCATGTCAAGGCACAAGACCTACAACCTCAGCCCCCGGGACTGTCTCAAGACATGCCTGTTCCAAAAATGGCAGAGAATGGTAGCTCCACCAGGTAACACAAACACACCTGACTGTAACACACACTTGTTCTGTTCCATCATCAGAAAAACAAATGACACAAAAATTCCACCCAGACTATATATATTTTTCCATCTATACCCAGCTGTGGTTTGTTTACCAAAATAAAGACAGTGTGACTATATATATTTTTGACTATTTTACCTTTAGACGTTTAAATCCATCTGTAAATAAGAGATGCTTATTTTGAAACTCATTGTTAATGTACAGCAATGCCTTAAATGTGACCCCTGTACAAGCAAATCTGGATCTCTATGTGGATCTGGGTTAAATTGCACCGGTCCGTAGTCCAAAATGGAATCAGTCCTTCCATGACTCAAGTCCCACCTTTAATTTCATCTAAATCCGTCTGTTTTAACGATTGTTATTATGTGTCACTGAGAATATAACCTCCTTGGCAGAGGAAATAAACTCCAGTCCAAAACACCATCAAATCCAACTCATGAAGATAAAGGTTTGTTTTTGCCTCCTCTGTCAGTTTTGAGCCATAGCAGATTTTTATTTCCAAGCCCGTGTACGTCTCACTTTCGCAGAAGAGCCGAGGTGACGGCCTGCGCTAATCAAAATCGTTTGTGATCATCAGTTATTTATGCAACGAGAATGGGAGAAATACACAGTGACCACGAGATAAATAAGCCACGCCTTACAGCGAGACCTGGCCAGGACTTATTAAATTGTAGAAAGGCAATAATTCTTTTGGCCAAGAGATAATTATCCTGTGTCATTATCCTATAAAGTGAAGGAATGGGACCTTCAGGACATCACGGACATTTATGATGCTATTTTCATGTGTTTGAACTTGGAATGCTGTGCAAAGATGCAGTAAAGTCATTAACACGGAGGCTTGGTTACATTATAGCTGTGACTCCTGACTAGGGTTGACCTGACACCGGCCCTGACAGTACGGGAGTCTTAGCGCCTCATATTAAACTTTGTTTATTATCAGCCCACTCCACCTTTTATGCACGATCATAGCAACCGCTTGCTTGTTGCAATTTTTCTGAGCCAGAGCAGCTCAGGAAGAGCTTCTGCAAAATTGCAAAACATAGGATGTCACCTGTCCTCTCCGGTACACTTTGCAGTGTTTTCATTGCATTTATTTACGCAATATTGCCATTTATGTCTTAATCTTTTAAATATGTTTTCCCTGTCAGGTTTATGAAATTAATCAGTGGGGTGCCACTCGAATCGCAACTCTCCTAATCTTAGCAGGCCTCTCAGCTTTCTATGATTGATGTTTTAGGAGTGCTTTCTGAAAGGTACCAGGCTTAAATTGGCCGTGCCGTGTTAAGAAAGAGAAAAATAAGCCTAGTTTTGAACACGTCGGACGGGCTGCAAATTACAGCAATGCTCAGTAAGGCGTGACGAGATGTCTTTAAGAAGCAGCACCAGTCAAAAGTCTTTTGACTGAGAGCTCTGTAACTTTAATTAAGAGGGCCACGTGTAATCAAACTAGTCGATCCAGTTCTTGGCCAGCGGCTCCACAGTGTTTGTGACGTCCTTCAAAGAAGAAAATAAGATAAAATCCAGATTAGGAAAGTATACAAACTTTGGAAAGATTCTTCTGTTGCTGGATAATTGTGTTGAAATGTTTCTTTATGTTGCATTTAGCACCTAAAAAACTTGCAGTGCATCTAATGATGCTTTACTAAACGAGGCCCGAAAATGTTTACATTTCTGCAAAGGCACTATTAGCATTTTTTTGTTTTATTCAAAAAAATTTCTAAGATATGTGCAGATAGGCAGATAGATAGATAGATAGATAGATAGATAGATAGATAGATAGATAGATAGATAGATAGATAGATAGATTATATATTACAAATTATAAAAAAAGATTAAAAACAGTAAAAGCTACCAAAAACAAAAAAAAAGTACAAAATTTGTTTGAAACTTTGAACAAGAAAATACAGCAAAAATACTCCACATTTGAATATGATTTTATTTCACACTCCCCCTGTAGGCATGTCGACTTAGATTTTTGTCAATGTTTTGTTGTTTACAGGCTTGGCAGAAAAAAGATTTTGAAATGCCAGATTTATCGCACCAGTGCAGTGGAAACCAAATTAAAAAGAGAAAAAAAAGCAGAAAGTCACTTTGCTTTTAGTATTAGTTCATTTGTGGTTCACCTTTTTTCCACATTTTAAAAAAAGTGTTTTTTGAACCCATTTAATATCTTCTCGTGAGGTCTGTTCAAGCTTTTCAAGTTGAGCTGGAATTGCGGTTTTCCTTATTGGTGGTGTGTTATTCACCTTTTCCTGCAATTCTTCTCCAACTTGGAAATGGGTTGGGATTGAGCCAGGAAGGAAGCCACAGGCGCATTTATGCTCTGATAAGTCCTTTTGGTGGAAATGGAAGTGATTTTAGTGCGTCACCAGTTCAACATTGAAGGAAATGAGTAGGATAACAGACTTGATTGTCCCTGACAATAGGTAGGGTTTCTGCACACACGTCTATCAAAGTCAGGAATCAGAAAAGGAACGATATTGATAAAACAAAATCCCCTTATTGTTCGGCTTCTGATTCAAAGCTGCGGCGATGTTTTTGTGTCATGTTACGTGTTGTGAGTGCTGTAACCAAAGAAGAAAACATTTCCTTCGCTGCGGTTTGAAGATCACAGCCTTGGCTTGTTTTGTTTTAAACCATATCTTGGCAGAATTAGCAAATAATGTATTCATAAATAATGCACTGCTAAAAACAAGAAGCGCCAATAACTATATTTATCCTGTCTCATTACTTTGTAACTTTCTGTTAACGGTTTCATTTGTTATTTAATTGTACCCTCAGGATTTATGTATTGTAATTGTTACAACATCTTTCATCTAAGCACAAGTTTCCCAGCGGTGTTCAGCAGCATCTCTACGCGTGTCTCATTGAACCTTCAGTGATTTCTTCTCCCTTTTTCTCGTCTCTGCTCTTAAACTGTTTAAGAAATTTCTGAAAAAATAAAAAATAAACCTCATTTTGGCTCCGTTTCCAGCTGGGCACCCACAGAACTTCAAAACGGAAATATTTCCCACAAATCACAAAAAAGGTATCTTCTCTGTCTTTAACTGTCCACTCGCCGTTGTCCAATAGGAAGGCGGAATTTAACCGCTCATCGGAATGCTGTGAATGCTCAGCTGCATGCTTATAGATACTGTAGATATTGTTCAGTTCTTTGACTGTTGCATGTTTTTGTTGATTTTCACTAAAAACTTGGCGAAATGCACCGTCTCTCTGTTTTTATCAAGATTTGCATATTTGCTTGTTTATTCCCAAGGAGTATTCCAATATCTGACCAGTGCCAAAACTGTCCCATTCATGAATGATCCAAGGAACAGTTAGCCCAGTTTGTCCCACAAATGGCAGAATTACATCAATAACGTAGACATACTCACCAACAACATATGTTGTGTGTATGATTCGATGCTTAAAAGAAATTATTGCAAAAGTTATACAAGGAATTACACAGTATCTAATACTTCTACATCCTTCTATGTTTAGATCGGTGAAGCTGCTTTGTCTAGAAAAAAACAAAAAAAAAACGCACAAATAAGTCATGTTGATCTTGAGTATCAATGCAATGAGCTGGTATTGATGTAGTCCAACCAGCCTTAAGAAAGCAGCGATTAAACGATGGGCCAAACAATAACACAGCCATGCCAAATGAAATCTGTAATCATGCAACAAATATACAAGAACAAAAAAAAAAAGGATAAGACGAGTTTCAAAACATATTCAGTAAAACACAACACAGATGTGCTTTCTGCCTCAGCAGAGTCGTTTTAATCTGGCACGTGCCATTGAGGAACATTTCAGGAACAAAATCATTAACAAATTGACATTACATTGAGCAGCAGGGTCCATTGTTGAACATTTATGCAAATGAATCAGGGGCTTCTTTCTAACTAGTGCATGTCTTGGGAGATGTTAACGCTTGTGTGATTTCAGCTGCAAAGAAAACAAAGCATGGATGGTTGTCAACTAACCACTCTTGTACATGTTGTGTACAATGTGTGTTTGTGCCTGCACGTGTGTGTGTGTGTGTGTGTATGCTTAGGTGTTTTTCTCGCATGCATGCTTGTGTTCCTGTGTTCCATATATTTTCATGCATATATGTGTAAGTTACTATACTGTACATCAATCGCGCTCCTCACACGCACACACAGCACACACCCCTACACCCTGTCCCTGTGTGTATGCATTATGTTCTTGGCATTGCCTCTGTTTCTCTTTGCTGGTCGTGCCAAAGCTGAGCCTGCCCGACAGACAACCACCAAGAGGAGGAAACGGAAGAACTCAGCCAGCAGCGCCAACAGCAGCGTGGGCACCACCACCAGCAAGAAACGCAGCCCCGCCACCAACTTCAGCCTCTCCAGTCAGGTACCTGTAAGCATCAGATCCACTCGGTTTGCCTCCTCTTCTCATTTTTATCCACACGCACACGCACACGCACACACACGTGCTTGTAGGAATGGAGACTCACATGTAAGATTCCCGAATGGCTCTGCAGCTGTTAAATTCAAATCAGTTGTGATAAAAATGACTAAATATATAAATAGCAAGTAGACATTAATTTAATCCATGCGATAATGTACGACTAATTTCAGATAAATAGCGAGTTTGCCAAGTTTCTCTGCAAGCGCGCCATAGAATATAGTTGTATAAAAAGTTGACCCAGTTGCTCAACCAAGTGGCAGTAGCCTAGAGGTTAAAGTTTGACTCCAAGGACTGAGCAGGAAAATGTGGGTGGGTAAAGCAAGTGACACTCTGCCCTCGTTCATCTACCACTGTCGGAATGCCCCTAAGCAAGGCACTGACTCCAGTATTGCTCAGGGGTCCGGTGGTTGTATCCATCAGGTCTTTGTTGTATACGTCTGAAAATGTCCAGGATAAATGAAAGCTGACGTAAAGACAGAAGCGGCACAGTGGAGGTCTCTGGTTTGAATCCCCGCACCAGCTGTGAATGTGCGCATTGGTGGCTGCTCCAACAGCGCTGCTTTGGACCTTGCGGAAGAAAATGGAGGTTATGTGAGGTAGCGAGAAAATGTGAGGCTGGTCCAGTGTTGAGAGGTTGTTTGGGTGCTGATTCTGACAGCCGGAATGCCAGAGGTGCTTCTTGACTGATGTGGCTGGTAAAGATGTTTTTTACGGTTGAAGTTAAATATCGTCAGGCTGCATTTTATGGATGTATTTGTGCGTAAGTGTCGCAATTTATCCCCTTAAAGATATAGAAATATACCTTGGTCATGGAGGAACAAACACCATATTAGAGTTTGCCCAATATTTAACTATTACACAAAGATTAAGCTGTGTGTTAGGTGATACATTTAACTGAAGTAAATTTTAACCGGAGGTTTCTTATGTGCTTGAAGTGCTGCTCACAGAGTCCCCAAGACTGTAGGAGCTTCCACATGCAGCCTCATTACAACCTTAAGTGACTGCAACCGATTACCACCAGTTTGTCCGAAATTCCAGAGGATCAAATGTAGTCGAAACATTCCCATTCCCGATTGTGAGATCCTCCTAATATATCTAAATAAAGCTTTAAAAAAATCACTCATTGCACATATATTGTTCAGTGTACCTAATAAACTGGTAACATATTCTGAATCTACTGTATGTCCGAGCAGATGCATCATGGGTATTTTTTTTTTAATCCAGCCTTCTGACACAGTACAGTGTGTCAGGGTATGATTGTCTGATTTTGCCACGTGTCTCCATAACAGGCCACTTGACACAGTTAGAGGTTAAACAGCCTCTTAAACAGCTGAGTATTACAGCACATGCCTGGCGCTCCCCTTGAGGATTAGAGGCTGCTGTGAGTCCACCGTACGCCACGGCTCTGGTTCTCTGCGTGTCCCTTATACCGCTCGTTATACAGATACGGCGTATTATATTTTCACCGCTGCATCTAATTTTCGGTTCTGTGCCCACACGGGTGCAGCACTTTTTTTTTTTTTTTTTTTTTGGGAAACGGTTCATTCTTATAGAGCTGAAGGGAGCAGAGGGAGTAATAACTAAGTGTGTTTAAGTATGGCTGAGGCCTTTACATATTAACACACTGCTGATATATTAACTCGTCTGTATTTTTGAGGCATATTACCTTTATTTCAAGACAAGATTTGAATGTGTCTTCCATTATTCTTCTGGTACAACTGGGATTTGTGCTCGTGGGTATTGGTGCAGTATACGTGCAGTATAAAACTTTGTCTGGATAATTTTATACATGGGTGGACTGGTTGTCTGGTCCCTTAAATTTCCAGTCAGTCCGTAGTTGTTCCATCTACTTGGCCAGCCTACCTCGATACCTGAACTTCATTTTTCTGCTATTTTTAAAGAACTTCTAAATAAGGAACACGCTTGTCACTCTCACCCACACACACACAAACACACACATGTGCTATGCTGCCCCCGTTTTCCTGTCCTGCGCTTAGCTGTCTCGTCACCTTTCAAGATTTGTTGCCGTCACTCTCTTTTCTTTCCCTCCTTTTCTTTCTCTCGCACATACATAATGTACATCACACACACACACACACACACACACACACACTCAGAGTGCACAATTATTTTCTCTCTGCAAGGCAGTTTGGCACGGTGCCATCTCTCATTATCACCGATATCTGTATACACCCTCCACCTCCGAGCCCCTTCCTCTCCCATACACACCCGTCTCTCCATCTCTGCCCTCCACCATCACCCTTCCACACACACACACACACGCACACACACACACACACACACACACACACAGCACCAATATCACTCATGCCATGCATTCTCACACCTCTTAAAGACTGGCAGTGTGTCTGGTAACATGCTGGTTACATATGTTGCGCGCCTGCTGTCTTTGTCTGAGAAGTTGTTCGTTTG
>OMNV01016485.1:21970-34968 GCA_900303265.1 Brotula barbata | reverse complement strand
CGCGCCAACACAACAACCTGATGACTTCCTCTAACTTCATTCCAGCTGTCTGGCCCAGTCCTCTCCACTCACAACTCCCCTTATCACCCAGCGTCACTCTGACTCATTCAAACCCGCACGCCATGCATCCTCCTAACGGATTGCGCGCTGAAATGTGGAAATGGAGATTGGAGCAGAATGGAAATACGCTCGGCTCGGCGCTCAGTGATGATAAACACTGCTGCCTATCGGAATCGGCGCCGAGGCTGTGAATTAGAAATGGTGTCAGCAGAAGGTTACGCGGATTCAGCAAACGCCAGTGATTTAGCTCCAGTCTGGGACAATGCATCGGGCTTCACGCGTCAGACGGCCTGGAGCGAATCGAACCGCCGACGAGCCACAACGACAGGAGGTCACCGGATCTGATTCCGACAAAATATTGATCAGCTGGATTCATTTTTTTGGTTCGAGATGATTGTGGCTATTGCCCTCTGTGGCTAATCCGGAGCAGGAAATTCTTTGACAGACTTCTAGACGCTGTCGTCTGAGTGGCATAGTTTGCCTTAGAGACTCGGTGAGGACCGTTTGTTCTGAAAGGAGCCAGCTGAGGAGGTTGGTGCTAATTGGATGCTTCTCTAGGGAGGAGTTCAAGGAGACCACAAGGCAGACTCAGAATATGCTGAAGGCATTATTAATCCCTTCTGGCATGAAAAACCAAATACGATTCACCAGGAGGGACTGGAGAAATTGGCCACGGAGAGGGAAATATGTCAAGCATGATGCCTCCGTGACCTGGACATGGAAAACTCACTGTGTGGCGAGTTCGCCAACGGTCTAAAGTGCAAAATGGACTCGAACAACGGACTGGGAAAGAGGACCCGTGGGACACGGCCATGTGCCGGACCATGTTGCCATAGAATAAATAGAGCCCGCAGACTTCTGCCCACTCTACAGACTTGTGGCTGTATCAGTCAAACAGTTAGGGGACCCAGGACTGACATCGAGTCCAGCAACATGGCGGCCCTGCTGGAGGAGATGAACACAAACAGACACCTCTGAGTCACTGACTGGCTGACTTCATTATTTTTTATTTCTTGTAAAATGTCATATAATAAACTGGACCGCAGCAGACCAGAGATAACTCTTTGCCTGCAGGGGCTTTAATGTATGACAGTAGGGCGTCAGGGTATCGGGGCCACTGTGGAAAAAGACACTGGAGAGATTTCTACAATATATCGATAATAATTTGATTGAAAAAAAGTTGAAACGAGACAAAATACAAAACAATAACAAAGCTTTTTGATGGTGAACTGCACACATTTACTGCTCGGGACTGTTGGCCGCGTGACCTCTGGTTGCCGAGCAATTCCCATGATGCACCTGGGAGACCTGAGATGTCTCCCATTAAAACATGAAGTATGTCCTCCAGCGACTTAAGATAAAAACGATGTGGAAGCCATAATAACAGTGTGGTCATGTGACCACATCGTGCTGATCAACCCTGGACTTTGACTGCAGTTATACTAGAGTGAGAGGTGAAACCACCGTGTTGATGGAATCAGGCTGGAAATATTCCTCCAAAACAACACGAGCAACACACACCGTTTTCATACCACGCCAAAATAAGCAGGATGACTTCATGGTCATGTCCAGCCCAGCATGATGCACAGCAGAGTTTTTACTCTATAATCTCAGCAAAACAGTGTCAATTGTTACACTTTTCATCATAACTGGTAACTAGAATCAATATTTGTCTCATATCAATAAAAGTCCTCTAATCATGAAGCTTAAAATGATTTAACTTCAACATTTAATGTTTAAATTATAATAAAGGATGAAAACTGTAATTAATCATAATCTACTGTGAATATCAGCTTTTAGTCTTAATAATAATTTTGACTGTGTCTCTTACGGTAAATGGATCTGAAAACTTCCATAACATCCTCAGCGCGTCAAACTCAACACTGAAAATCCTCGCGTCGCATACGAGCCAGAACCAAAACACACACACACACACACACACTACTGAATAAATAACTGGTAGACACATTAAGCCCATATTGGTGTGGGGTGCACACACACACACACACGCACACACTGCTGACCATCAGGGACACACAGAGTGTTGATCCGGCCGACCGAGCTGAAAAAATACAACATTAGAGTCCGGCCTGTCGTAGCATGAACAGTCAGGTCTCGTGTGGTTCGGGGAGAACTGTCTGAACTCCGAACCATCTGAGGGGATTCAACAAATGCTTAGAATCGCACAAGAAGCTCCCCGATGAATAGAAAAGGCTTGATTTGATGGATCGGGTCTGATTCAGCGTGCGAGCTAAAATCAGCCTGTAATTAATTGTCGCGCAGCTGTAATAAAGTCCTGTGTTTGTTCTTGAACTCGTCCACATCCACACGCCGAAGTGTCTGTGAAATAAATGCATTTATTCGTCTATTGAAGGACGGGGTCATCGTGACAATGACACTGGCCATTTTCTCTCTTTCTAAATTGTGCAAGATGGACTGAAATGAATGTTAACGCGCTGCATGTAAAACTACGTGTAAAATCCATTTGGCAAACCGGTCACGGCCTCCATCTCGTTAACGCTCGCCGAGTCTACCTCTGGAATAGCAATGATAGAAAATAGGAAAGGTTTGCCTGGGGCCTGATACATGCTTGTACAGTTGATGAGGCAGAGGAAAAGCTAATGAAACGTGCTGCTAAGCTCTGCCTGCATTCGCTCTTCCTATCAGCTGATTAAATCTTCTTTGTCTCTGTTCTATCCTCAAACAGATGAATCTAAATTGCCGCTTCCTTCCTTATTTATCTCCTTATCTAGTCATTCCCCCGCGCCGCTCTCTCGATTTGTCTGTGCGTTCGTGTCACCTTCTTCGTTGAGGTTGAGGTTCTGCAGGCTCTTGTTCAGGTTGCGGGCGGTGGTCGCAGCTCGGATGTTGGTGTAGGAGTTGACTGATCGGAGGCGTGGGATGGCTGGGCTGTCCCTCACCGGAGTCAGGTTACCGGGCTCTGCGTAGAGTCACACAGGGATGTCAGGCTGCGGCTTTGTTCAAATCCAATTTACAGCGATAACCCTTCAATTTTGCAGATCACCGATTAAAAAAAAAAAATCAAAATCAAAATCAACCTTCCGTGTCATTTTCGGTGTGAAAGTTTTTCTCTTTCGGTGGTCGTTAGAACTGAATCATTCATCACAACGCTCCTCACATTATCACATTGATTTCTTTGAGTGACATCATCCCGGTGGGACAGCTGCTACTACTGTTAGATGTCAGTTGTGAGAAGAAAAACAACACAGAACAGCGGATTGTCACTTTAAATCAAGTGGAAATCTTTTGGTGGGAGGAAAAACACACGGACACGGGGAGAACATGCAAAATCCACACAGAAAGGAACAGCGTCAGTCTGAGACTCGAACCCAGGACCCTCTGGCTGTGAGGCAGCAGCGTGGACCACTGTGCTGCTCACGTTAATCACTATCAAATCCCAATTTTATTCTATTTTGATTTCGATCTTTTACTCCTCCTCCTGCAGAGACGGGAGGAATTTAAAGTTTAATGGCTGCTGGGAGGAAGGATCGTTCTGCGGAGCACCTCAGTGTTGTCAGTCTGCTGCGGAGCCAGAACGATGTTTATGTGGTGCGAGGTCTTGTCCACGATCCCCTGCAGTTTGTCCAGCATCCTTCCTTCTTACACCTCTGTTAGGAACTCAGCTCCAGCCTTCCTGATCAGTCTGTGTATCCCGCCGACATCGACTTTCTTCATCGTGCTGCCCCGGCACACAGCAGCAACAAGAACGGTACTATTCACCACCGACTGCCAAAACATCGGCAGCATCATCCTCCGTTCATTTTCCAGGAGTGCTCCGATGTGTTTGTACTTCGTAACCAACTCCACATCCACACCCCGAGTGGCACAGGGAGATGGAGAGAGCTTCCATTTACCAAAATCCACAACCATCTACACCAAAATCAGGTTTTAAAGTCAGTTAATTCACGTTCCTCTACACTGAGCAGCACTTGCCAATCCACTTGACTCAGGTTGGACGTAGGAATGACCTGGACAGGGACCAGGTGCTCATCGTTCCGAACTTTTGTCAAAGTCAGAGATGGAACTCAGTGATGAAAGTCAAAGCATTAACACACTGCCTAATTCTACTTTGGTACCAGCATCACTTGGTTGCCCAGGTACTTTTCAATACCGACACGACCCCCGTGTGGAGCAGAGCATTCAGATCTTCAATCAGGAGAGGGACCGTCCTCTCTGGGACCTGGTACTGACCACCTGTTGGTTTGTATTCCTGTAGCCTAATGCTGTGCTGTGCTGTGTTGTAGAGCGAAGTGAGACAGGTCAGGTAGACAGGTAGCTGTTCTCCAGCTTCTCTAGGGAAGAAGTCCGGCCTTGAATCTTCATCTACCAAAGCTGCCGTCTGCTGCCACCTCTCTTTTCTACTCTTTCAAGAGTGGAATACACGCTTGGTCCTGAGTGGCTTCTTCCTCTCCGCAGTGTCCGTCACTGACCCGCTCTGCTGGTCATAAGACGTTTTCTGACCTGTCAGAGACTCTGTCATAATCTGCATCATCATGACGGTGTACTGCTTCAGATTATTCCTCATCTGCAGCACATAGATGTCATTTTCCTCTGGAGGAAGCCTCTTCTTCCATCAGATGGCCATCCAGGTACTTGGTGTCTTGTTCGGTTGCATCGTGGCTTCTTGAAAGCAGTCCAGCTTTGTTTATTTCATATTTTTTCTTGATTAAAACACCGATAATCATGAATGTTATTGACGCCCACACGCTTCCCTTACTGGGCCTTACCCATCAGCTGGACCACCAGACACACTGCCCTGATCCCACTACTGCAGTGGCCACTGATAGGTCTCCACCAAGCTCTCAAATATTACAAGTTATATCTATTTAATTTAAATCACTTGGCTTGGGTGGTTGGAGATGTGGTCCTAGTCACTGAGATTAAATCATAATAACACAAAATCAAGGGCCAGATGATTGGAGCAAAGAGAGATCCTTGATGAAAAACCATCTCCAGAGCACTCACGACCACTGACCTTCCAACTGAGGAACACAAGGACATGGATTAAGGACAGGTCTGACCGTCCTTGAGGGGTCCAGATACTTAATTTTCTTCTTTTCAATACATTTGCAAAGTTTTGAAAACTAATTATAGTACATTGTGTGGAGCCAGACGAGGGAAAAATGAATTAAAACCAATTAAGAACAAGACCGTAAAATAAAACGTGGAAAAAGCGAAGCGGTCTGAATCCTTTCTGAAGTTGCTATAACGAAGGTGACCTCGGAGTTTACGTTTTATCTCTTGCTTTCCTCCTGAGATTCAGAGAATAACTAGCTAAATGTCAGCGAAAGGCCTCAAACACGTTAAGATAAAGTTCATTAAAACTAAACACCATTCAAAGTTGTGAGAAGAGAAATCCATTCAGTTTGGACATGTGAAATGTGTGTGAATTGTGTGTGTGTTTGTGTGTCTACCTGCGGTGTTAGCTGGTGATGGTACTGTGTAGTTCTTCTCCTCCTCAATAAACTGGAGGGCCACCGTACAAAAGTTGCTCTCATACTGGACCACCAGGTGACTGAGTGCTACAACCAGCTCCTGGAAAACACACACACAGATTCACAAAGACAAATTTAACAATAAATTCCTAAAGTAATACTTCAGCAATTTACACTATTAGCCACATCTTGAGAGAGAAAAAGATTTCACAGCAGATTTCATGTTCCTGTTTTATCCCCTCCCCCTTCACAGATCTATGTATTTTTGTGATTTGTGCGTGTGTGTGAATGTTGTGTTTGGGTGACCTTGCGGACTACGGGGCTGCCGTCGTTAATGAGCTGAGCCAGCATCATGGCTACGTTGTGGTCGATGGTGGTGGAGTGGTCCGTCCTCTCGGCGGAGTTTCCCACAAACGTTCCCAGGGCGAAAACAGCTGCACACCTCACCTACGACGCACACACAACAACGACACAAACGGGGAAATGATTTCCAGTTACATTCCTCTTGGTTTGGTGGAGATGTGGGTGCTAAGTGATGAGTGCTTCAAGAAAATTGCAACAAGTTCTAAGATGCTTGTTTGACTTTTTTCAATCAAACTGAGTTAATTTCACACCAACAGACAAAACGTGACTCCACTGGCAGAAGTAATTATAGTAACTCATATTAATCTATTTTATATATTATTATTATAAACAAAATGGAAAAGTTCACAGGAAAAAATAGAAATCAAAGGTGTGTGTGTGAGTGTGTGTGTTCTCAAAATGAAAAATTAAGCTCACGGGCTCAGACTTGAGTTTTCTCAGCCTCCACAAACACAAATGAGTTTCGCACTGAGGTCTCACTTAAAATGAGGTTTGTATTCATTTGTTTGGTTTCTGACAATTTTGCTGTAGTCATAACTTAATGGATCAGTCCAAGTCTCCAATGACCTCAAACAATAAAGCCAGACAACGCATAATGTCGAATAAATATAACAAAGAGAAAATGGAGCTGAATAAAAATGCGTGCGTGTGCGTAATCAGGTGTGTCTGCGACCTTTGTTTCAACCCTACGGCCAGAGCAGGTGTTGTCCAGGAGAAGGAGGAAGTTATTGCTGGAAACAGATGTTGTGTGTGTGTGTGTGTGCACATCTGTGTCGTACGCAGGTGAGGGCACAGACAGTCTGGTTGAACTTCAACACCCAGTCTCACCGTCCCTCTGGGCCATACATGACCTCATCAGATTAACACAGAGCATCCGAACTCTTCAAAGACGGAACATGGTCCCCGTGTGTGTGTGTGTGTGTGTGTGTCTTTGTTCAGCACCATTGTAGTGATTGAAGTGTTACACTTCTCTGTTGGGGGTAAAATGTGTTTCTAAATGCAGAGGATTTTTGTGCCTTCAGGGACGAGGGCAGAACAGAAAGGAGGATGAGGCGCAGGAGGGAGAAGGAAAAAAGATGACAAGAGGGAGGGACAGATGACAGGAAGTAGGGATGGAAATAGAAAGTACAAAGACATGAACAAGGTGAGGTGTGCTCAAGAAAAAGTTTCATAAACTGGATTCTACCCAGCCTGGACTGAGACCAATCTGTGTGTGTGTGTGTGTGTGTGTGTTAATTGCAGTGGACAAAATTTTTGTATAAACTGTACAATTTCATTATGACAAATATAAACTGGGTCTGCAGGAACAAATCATTTTATTTATACAAAGTTAGGATCTGTTAGTCCCAGTTGGGATGGAGTACCGTATAAGACCAAATTGAAATGTAGTGTAAAAGTACGGTCTTTTATTAAAAACATAATTCTACCATTCCACTGATTTCTGAAGATCTGGAGACCATAATCTTTTTTTTTTTTTAATATCTGCAGTCCTGCTTAACTGGTTTATCGGGCTACACTTATTCACAATGTGGTACCAATCGGAGACACGTCTCACGGGAGCCCCGATCCGACCCTCTCACCTCAGGTATGGGGTCTGACAGCAGGGTGTAGAGCTTCTCGTGGGCGCTGTCCCGGACTCCGCACCAGCGGGCCGAATCAAAGTTCTGCCAGATGCGGCCCAGGCAAATGGCCACCCACTGACGGAGGAGTGGGTGGGGGTCTGACAGCTGCTCCAGGCAGTTTGCTATGAGGTTACCCTGCAGACACGCCTCCTGGGGAGGGAAGAGAGGGGAGGGGGGAGAGATACTGAGAACTGAGAACACGACTGTTCTTCAAATTTAAAACCACATTCTGTGAGCTAAACATAAACTTATAAGCAGTCGTATTAACTAAACCCATTGCAAATCACCGACTAGGATGAGAAAAATGGACACAGGTTTGAATCCCTGTGCCAACCTTCGTCCTTTCTGTGGAGTTTGATTTCATTGGGCCCATCTGAACCATGCGTTCCGGTTCAGCTAAGACCCAACAGCAAGTGGAGCGGCCGACCTGACTGAGCTGACATGACTTCAATCTGACTTAATGAGTGCGAGAGGAGTCAATACGTCAACACAAACAGACTTTTCTGTCATTTGGAAATGAAAAGTCTGCACTGTGACCCCCTCAATTAATACAGAGAAGCGACATTTGACTCTCCCGTGTTTTAAAAATGGCTCCACCACCGATCATAACAACACCCACTGATGTTCTCCTGTAAAGTGACAATGGACCTGTCTACTTTCCCCAGGTACATCTGTGGGTGGCGATTATTAACATCTGTTCTTCTTATTGTTTCTATTCTTTTCATAAGATATGGAAATTACAGCACTTCAGTCGACTGTGAAAGGTGTTTAGCGGCGTACGATGTGTTAAAAACTTGGAACGCTAAATGTTCATTTGTGTGCAATGACAACACAGCCTTAGGTTTATCACCCCAGGTTACTGTGATTATCTTGGACAGTGGTGTAATGTTCTCCTTTTTACTTTATAGCTGCTTGCCTGGTAAAATCCTGTTACTTTGGTAATATAAATTACATTTACAACGCTCTGGATTAAAGCCTGTGACAGTGTGGATCAAAGAAAATGATTTGGTCCTGGTTTATTGGCTCTTCATCTGTCAAAATCTGTGTACTGCAGAATCTGTGATAAAACACCAACCCAGGTAGAGCAGGGGTAAAGTCTAAAACACAACACGGAGTCTTGTTCCTTGTAAATCTTCTTCAGCCGAGGAGCTGTAGCTCACCATCGGCTGACAAACAGCAGAGAGCTCGTTACTCTTTTCGCTGGTTAGAACCGTGAAAATCAAGTTTCAGAATAGGTTTCAGCACGCCCCGGAGTCCAAAATGTGCTCCGTGTCAGACTTTCGCTGTACAGATGTATGCATGTTTTCCCGTTCCCCTGCCGGAAGGGGAAAAACTCTGCTGTTCTTCCCTGGAATCGGATTTACAGTAGATAACGGGCATGTTGGAGCCCCGTCTGTGAGAATACAGTGTCAATGACAGTCGTGGTTCTGGATGTGAATATATGTCAGATCAGAGTATTTTTACCTTTTAATTAGAGGGTAGAGGTGAAGGTGAAGGTGAAAAGGTTTGTGCATTTTGTGTCGTTTTTAATGAGATTTGGAATAGGATGCCTCCCTGGTGATAATTTAATTAGTTCTGCAGTTAAAAATGATGTCTCAGGATTCATGACACTTTTGCTCATTTTAACTGTTTTTCCATCTTTAACTTTGTGCATGATGTTTACAAAACCAAAATCTGGACTTACTTACACTTACCGTATTAAATAAGTATCCTGATTATTCCATAATAATCTACAGCTGACAATATTTCATTTTGGTCGTGGTTCTATTTTCATATGGTATGGTTTTATATTATAGTTCTATTTTATTTCGGGGTTAGGGTTACTAAATGAATAAACAATTTCATGCAGAGCAGTAATTTTGCTCTGATGAAATTATTACTAATTCAAAGCTGCGACTAGCGCTCCCATAGCCTCTGTGCTAGCCTAGCTAAGGAGCCTAGCAGAGTCAAACCTGTTGCTAGCTAGAGCTTGAATAAAGCCCAGTTTTGCTTAGAACTGTCTTGCTAGTTTTAGAGTCTTGTCTGTGTCTATAATCCCACTGAAAAGAACTGGAGAAAACTTTATATTCTTATGACAGTGACAGTTTGGTTTTGTCAAATTTGGACAGAGATGTCTACATCGAGCTCTATATACTGTTGTCGCAGCCGATTTAGAGTTACAGTAAATTCCACATTTCTAGTACCTGAGAAACAACATTGGGACATCGTGCAGGAAGTTGATGACTTGTCAAATTTCCATTTGAAAACCTGCTAAGAGGCACCGCTAGCTTGTAGCCTGCTAGGAATCCTTTCAAACCTAAAGGCACCTCTTGGCGTAGGGATACAAAGTAGGTCTGCTATGTCAAACATCAGCAAACCCTCTCAGTGCCTGGATGCCGAGTCCTTTATCAGGTTCAGCGGTCGTTATATATAATTGTAAATAATTGACCACAGAACGCTGCGGTTGACCGATACGTCACGAGCGTTACAGAGAGCCAAATAATCAGCGAGCAGCAATGGATTTTTATTTTGAGCGTGTGCATTTTTACGGGCAAAACAAATCACTCTCTCGCAACGTCTCATACATTCATTAACCGCAACATAGAGACTCGTTTAGACTATAGAGAAGCCTCCGGTGTCTCCTGCACACGCAGGCACCATCACAACAAATCTTTATCAGTAGCGACATAATCCTCTCATCCCCCTCTCCTTTCTTCCTGTTCTTCAGATCCCAGGCCTTTTCTTCCGTCGACTCTGATCGGGCCTCCCGGCTGAACCTTGAGCTCTGGAATATTAAGACGCTAGCACTCAGCGACAAGTTCTCGACACGCCAAACTCCAGCCGTACTGCAGTAATGAGCTCTGTTGTGGAAAGCACGACGGATAAATAATGGAGATGCAGAGGAGGCAGAGACTCTCCCTGTAATGTCGGGGATCATCTATTATTTAGAGGCGGAGGAGAGAGGTTGCAGCATTAAGTAAGCACAGGGTTATGGAAGAAGAATGGCTGTTTTGGAGCGTGAGAGCACATATAGGCTTTGTGATTCGTCATATTTATATAATGTCGAGCGAGAGGTGCAGCAAGGTGGTGGCCGAGACGTACCGAGCCAAAGAGAAAGGGTGAGGAGAAATAAACGGGTCAAATAACGTTACGGACGGCAGAACAACGGAAATGACACGCTCCATCATCCCAACATCGCACCCTCGGACGTTTGATCAGCGTCGGACGCAAAAGGCTGCCCAGAGTAAAAAAGCCGAGGCCAGGAATAGGTGGAAGTGACACTCGAGGTGATAAAGCGTCACCATGGAAATGGCTGGAACGGAAAGAGAGAATATAGAGGTGACTGTTGTGACAAAAGTGTCACACAACTGATATCTCCAGGAAACGCACAATGGGCGTTGAACTCATCTCTCAAAGTGATGGCCGGCCGCGGTCACAGTGAGGGGAGCAAACAAATCGGCTACACTCTCACGGATTCTTCCAAACAAACGTGGCCCGAATCCACACAGATATAAACGCGTTCGCACACAAACATGGGCTTACCTGTCCGGTATTATAACTATTGACAATCACAGCCAGGATGAAGACGGCCATGGTCCGGTGTTCAGCCTGGAACAGAGAGAATCCAGATTGTGAGGGTATTTTGAAACACAGCATCTCACATATATACTGTATATGTATGTATGTAGGATCGCCTTGCAGGATCGTCTTTTACAGAGGTGGCAAGACTGGCATGAAGAAAACTAAATCGGTTTCACGGGCGTTAGTCAGATCAGTGATATGGGGCAGAAAAGCAGACTCCGTACGCCGTTTCCCTGGTAACGGAGACTCCAGTTTTACAGACTTGACAGGCTGTCAGGAGCTCTGTGGAACTCCGGAGGCAACTTTCACTCATTTCCAAAAAAACAAACCACCGCTTAATGGCATGCGTCACAAGAAATTAAACTCTGGTTTGCCCCGGCGACAACCAAACAAAGTCTAGCGAGCTAACATTAGCTGCTGATGGTTACTAACTTGATGCTACAGGTTTCGCCTACTTGTTTACTTTGTTTACCTCCTCTGTCTGACTGTTATTAGAGAGTTAGGCTCATTTATGCGTTTCGTTATTTCACACCAGATGACACTATAGATGTTGGAAGTCTGAATTCATCCATCACCACTGTCGTCGCTAGCTGCCCTCTCCTCTCCTGCCTTCTCCTCCGTCTGTGCAGATGCTCGCTGAGGCATTAAATATTCAAACTAATCTGTCCGCGCTGCAACTTTAAATGAAATAAAAGTATCCTTTGAATTTGCTTATTGACTTGATTGCTTCATCTGAGAAACTACTCTAAATATTTAACTATATATACTGAATTCATTTTCAACTCCACTCGTTAATGGCCACTCATTTTGTGTTTTCGTGTGTGTGTGTCTTTCCTGAACATTTAGTCCTCCAGTTATGCAGAGTTCTTATATTTTAATGACACTTGCATGCATTTTTCTTTTTTTTTCCTCCCACCTTATCGTTTGTCTATCTTATACTTATATATAATTTTCAGCTACCAACAACGTAACGTCCTTGGGTTTTTGAAAAGGTCTATAAAAATTCAAGTTATTAATACATCATTATTATTAAACTTAATGGTTTCCTAAGTGCAAAAATAACAAATAAAACAATGAGCTAAAACCGCCCAAAAGCTCTGTAGAGATGCTGAATTTGGTGATAATCGTCTGTGGTTTTCTTGGGTATGAGTGACACTTGGACATCAAACAGAGCAGGAGATAAATAGTTAAAATCTGCTGCTCATGGTAGGCAGTGGGTAGGTACTCAGTAGTATGCGGTATCGTATGTAGCACAGTCATGTGTGTGTTTTGGTGCTGCATTCAGAGGATGGTTCACGACAGGGCCTTTCGCAAAATCCATGCACAGCCACTCATTAATCCGATCAGGGGCCATGATAGGAGTCAACTTTTCTGGGTTCCCCGTGTCTGCTGCGTTGTTTTGGCTTTAGAATCACAGCCCACACACCAAGAAACAACAGGTTCACCACAGGCTCACGCAGAGTCTTCATTTCAGGGAAGTTTGAAGCGTATTTCAGCGCTGGGTTCAGTTAAAGTGAGATAAACTTGGAAAACACTGGTGTCATCTTGATGAAATGGAAAGACATTTCACCAAGAAACCCATTAATCTGAGGGTATTTAGAGTTTCGCTATTATTTTGAGTTCATCCATTTTTTTCCGTCAATTGTTTATTTGCTGTAGAAGAAACTCTAAATTATGAATGATTTGCACGCCGATGCCCACATGGTACTTTCTGAAGTGGAAACATAATTCACGACTGCTGTTTTGCTTCATAGATAAGTGTAAAATAAGCACCACAGTGCCACACCCACTAAATAATTAAAGAAAACCACACTTGCGTTAATCTTTCATCGAGGTTTAAATGGTGCGTGTGATTGGTGCGTACTCACGGGCATGTAATTGTCCGCCAACACTGACAGGAAGTACTTGTGACCGTTGTCTTTCACCAAGTCGGCTT
>OMNV01016485.1:0-14233 GCA_900303265.1 Brotula barbata | reverse complement strand
CTGTAGTACAATCGGGAGCTGCTCTGGAGGGTTTCTGTTCTCTACACCCATGGTTAACCACACCTGAAATGCTGTCAGCTGCTCGGCGAAGAAAGGACTGTGCTGTGGAGAGGAAACACACACACACACACACACACAGACAGACATAGAAAAATATGTTTTAATCGTGTTGTTTTGCATTTTTAGCCTGAGCAATCATCGTGGATTTTTTGTCCCCATTCCAACAATATACTGTCGTTCACAGTAAACACTCGTGTAAGTGTGAGGGCAGCACGGACAACGGCTCTAAATACAATACAAGATAAAAATGCAATACCGTGTCAAAATGTCAGCACCGCTAAAGTCTCTACACCCACTGCAAACGATGTTGTGTGGCCATGTAATGATGTGAATCACAGCAACCCGTAGTGGTAATTTCAATGCTAAACTCATCAACCGATGAGGTCTGACTATCTGGAATTATGAGAGATTTTAGAAAACGGTGTGAAATGAATCAGACGTACTGTGTCCTCCCTCAAGGAACGCCTCAAACACAAGACGCATTCATGCAAACACATTTAGAGCAGAGCTCCTTTTCCGTCGTTTGGCAGTCACAAAACCTGCAGCGTGGACGCTTAGTAAATACGACGAAGTGCTATTTCGCTCATTTGCCCCTAAAATGCTCCACAAAGATTCATAAATACGATCCAAATGAACATAATAGCTGATTTGTTAAGCTTTTCCTGCACAGGTAATGTGTGAGCCAATTAGAATCTACGGTCATGGTAGCTGCTGCTTCTCATCTGAAGACAAAAAAATGTCATGAGGGATCACTAAAAGACACCATGGGATCACTAGAAGACACCATTCGATCACTAAAAGACACCATGGAATCACTAAAAGACACCATGGGATCACTAAAAGACACCATGGGATCACTAAAAGACACCATGGGATCACTAAAAGACACCATGGGATCACTAAAAGACACCATGGGATCACTAAAAGACACCATGGGATCACTAAAAGACACCATGGAATCACTAAAAGACACCATGGGATCACTAAAAGACACCATGGGATCACTAAAAGACACCATGGGATCACTAAAAGACACCATGGGATCACTAAAAGACACCATGGGATCACTAAAAGACACCATGGAATCACTAAAAGACACCATGGGATCACTAAAAGACACCATGGGATCACTAAAAGACACCATAGGATCACTAAAAGACACCATGGGATGACAGAAAGTGCAGATTTTCTCAGTGATATGCCGTCTGAACATACTGCTGCTGCTGCGAGTGCATATAGTTTGCACATTGCGTGCGTAGGTAAAGAAAGTCGTTGAAGCAGAAGAAATCCAAAGTCCCTCAGAGGTGCAGTACCTCCATCAAGGTGCAGGTCCTTCCACTGCTCTGAACACGTGTAAAAATGATTCGACAAACTATTTTTGCCGACAACATGTTCACGTGAAATCGATGTAAACGTGTCGAGACGCAGCAATATTGCTGCAGCAGCTACATTAGCATGGCTGCATTTATCATTATTTGTTAATTTATGATGATGTCACAGATTTTGAGAAATAGATTTTAGAATGTTTAAACAGTTAAACAAAATTCCTGCATTCTGATCCAGATCAGCCATAAACCTTTAACAATTTTCAATACTTCAATATACTTTCAATACTCAGAAAAAATGTTTTTTTGTTTTTTTCTTAAATGACATAAAAACCAAACATACTCAGCACAAATGTCTCTCTCTCACTCTGCCTCTCCAAAACCACCATTAAGCACAGAGTACGTACTAAACTTAAGGTGCGTTCAAAACATACAGTACCTCTGACCCCTCAACACACACACACACACATACGCCTGTGGTGCTGAACCGCTCATTTCCAAAAAGCTCTGACACAATGAGCAGAAGTCACACTGCACTGCAGTAATAACATAAATCCTGATCCGTCACCTTCCCTCTCGCCTGTTCGCACGGCGACACAGCAAAGCTGCTGCAGTTTGTCTGATTGATCGGCTGCTGGCCGCACACTTCTTGATCACGCCGACAGTGGGAATCACAATAGCGCTGCGTCGACTGTTAATAAACGCACAGGCTGGAACATTAATGCTTCTTGGTTGGATGGCTTCATTATTTTGTGTGTAATCATAGATTAACAACTTCATCTACGTGCACGTGCAAATGGTAAAGTGGTTCAAACTGAAAAAGGTTGAAAAAAGGATCTTTGACCTTCCATTGACTGTCTAATTGGCAAGAGTTGGCAAAGAACAATGTCATTAAGGGGAAAACGCTGAATGATAATACCGACATTTTTAATCCTGCTTATTATAGTAGATGCTGTATATGAGGGGCTTTGTCTTCGATCCACATGCTGAATGTTTTACATACAAAATGAATCAAAGTGTTCCAATTGGCATCCACTGTTTTAATTCAGAAGTTATGGAACAAAATGAAAGACTTGACTTTACTTTACTTTACTATAATGAGGAGCTGTTGAATGTCTGAATGTCAATGAGCTCACACCAAATAAAGGCAAAAAAACAAAAAACAAAACCCCCATAGCTGTATGTGCAGGAATTTGATGCATGAAAAGCGCTGAATGTTTAAAATGACAAATTCAGCTGCAATAAAAAGATCAGACGCTCATTTAATAATAGCATAATAACAATAAATAGTACTATGACGAGCATGACAGCTGCAGTTTGATTTCTTACTTTACTTTACAAAATAATGATGATTTTTTTTCTTCATTCTTCATTTTTCTCAATAAAATACTCACATACTAATATGGCTCATGTGACTAAAAAGTCCTTCCTGACACATGGATGAAAGTAAGTAAATGGACTCGCTTCCTGTTTCCGCTACCTTAGAACACATCAATACGTGTATAATTTGGAAAATCGGCTTCCTTATACATTTACACTTTACAGTTAGTTCATTTATCTTGCTGTGTGGACACTCAAAAAGTTACCTGAGTGGAAGTTACACCTTTAAATAACAGTAAATGTGGACCTGTGCTTGTCATGTGGACAGCTGCAGCCAACACACTGGAGTTTATAATTTCATTTTATAACAGAAAGGACAAAGAGCAGCGAGGTTTTAAATAGCCTAACACTCAGACGACTGAGATCCCATCAAGCATCCAGAGACGAGCATGTTGATGCGCGAGGCCTCATCAGATGCTGCTGTCCAGATTACATATCAAGTTACTGAAATCAGGTTTGATTGTAAACGTGATTAGACTGTTACAACGAGGTGTGAATAGACCTGTACAGCAGCAGATCTGATCAAATACTCTATAAAGTTTCCACCGTGACTGCTGCAGCTGACTTCCATTTTTAATGTTACATCATCCTTTGACCTTTGTTGTTGTTTTTAGCCAACGTCAGCCTCGTCGATGCGTTTTCCCAAAAATGCTTATTATGTGGAAGTGTCATTTTCCTGGTTGAAGTGAGGAAGTAAACCATCAGCACAAACCATAACAAGACTGTGAGGTTTCATGAGTGAATCTTCGGACATGTTTACAAGGTGCTCATAATCAGCGCCCATAAAATAAGGAAACCAATGACGTGAGAAATGAAAGTCTAAAAAGGAGGTGTTGGATTAGATCAGATCAGATCAGATCCGTCTACTCTCCTCCTCCCATCCTCTCCTCTTGTTACTGTATTTTTATCTGGGCCTTTTCTCTCCTCTACCTGGTACATGAAGGTGGGAATCTTCTCCATGGTTCCCACGGGAGCAGTTTTCTGTGCACACTCCTCCTTTATTTTCTCCTGCTCTTGGAGTGAAAACACTTACCAGCGGCGTAATTGAACCTCTGTGGACTAATAAAAGAGATTTTCCCTCTCTGTCTTGCTTCCTCTTTCAGGAACCGTTCAGTCCTCTCATGTGTTTCAGTGCTTTGTTGCTTTTTCTGGCCTCATTAACACATTAAGAGCTGCACAGAACCACGGACAGTATGACATGATATCACAACATCTGAATAACCATTGTAGAATCGTTTATATCATGGCTATCATTATTTATCTGGCTAACACAGGTTTCTACTGAGAGCACAAGAAAGCCACAAAATTATTATGATTATAGACCAAGGCTTTCAACCAATGTGCTGCAGCCCTGGTGGACCGTGGAGGTATTGCACACGGTCCCTGACAATTACTTCACTAATGACAGAATCAGTTAAAATATTTGAATGTTTATATTTGTACCTTCCTTATTTTACTTTTTGTTGGAAAACGGACAAATCCATCACTCTGTTAAAGTGGATTTTCCACATTGTCGTACTTCAGGGCTGGGCTGGAGACAGAAAACTCACCACACCCAGAAATCTCACTAATAGGTAGGAGAAAACCTCATCTCAGACCCTGTCCCCACCCCCCACATCAGAGGTCTACAGGTTGATTCTGAGTCAAGATGGTCCATGGGACAAATAGGTAAAAACCTAAACATAAATGTCTTTCTTTGACATTAAGGATGAACTAAATCTGGCCAGTATCCATTGTTTTACATCACCACATGCCATAGATACACTAAACAACAAGTGAAAGAGAACAACTGTTTTACAGTTATACGATTCCTTTCCACATGATATCATCTTCATTGATGTGTAAAACATTTGCCAACATGTCCATTAATATCAGTTAAAGATAGTTAGTTAGCATGTAGAGTTACAGATCGCTCCATATTTTGGAGCAAATCTCATATGTGGAGCCTGAAGGTGTTTTCTAAACTACGTGGCTCTTGTCTCCTTCTCACCACACTACACTTGAAAATCGTTACATCCCTCTCCAATTCGCAGCACAGCCCAGATTTCAGTGTCTTGAAGTGATGTGGTGATCACTCCACAGGACTGATCAGCAATTCAGGGACACCAACTACATAATCTCTTCCCAGGAGAAATCCCAAATGAGTCTGTCCTGTCTCGCACGAGACTTGACACACAAAGTAAAACCGCAAGAGGGAAATATCCAAGTGTCCTTACTCTCACTGTCTGTTGCTCTCGTAGTCAGTCACAACATGATTCACACAACATAATTTTAACATTTTAAGAGTTGCAAACAGATCCAGATATTGACAAATTCACGAAAGGATCCACAGATCCTCACAGAAGCGGGACTCCGATCAAGGACTTTTGTCAACGATCACCCAGATTTTGACAGCAAACAGAGATTGTGTGTATGAGGCGTTGGGTCTGCTGGAATCTGGAGAGTCAGGTTCGACTGTTTGGCTCGGTACAACTCGTTGGTGGAGGTATGAATACAGCAGTCACACTTGTGGCGTTCACATGGTCTACGTTAAACTCAAATCAGACGTGGCTACTAAGCCGCGCTTATTATGAGCTCCATTCTCGGGATCAGCATCAGAATCCAGCACATCTTCACAAGTTTATCTTGGTTAATACGACCCAAAGGATGACTACACACTTCACTATTTCTGCCTCTTTTCTTTCTTACTGGCCTAAAGAAACTTCCTCCTGTCGTTAAGGCCTTGAGGGAGTGAGCACTCAAACGTGGCTTTGATGAGCTATTTTGGTTTGCATTAAATTTTCCGTGGTGAAAAACGTAAACAAAGGGAAAAGGCAACAAACACCAACTCGTGCACAGATTCAGAGCGGAGTAAACAGACGGCCGATTTCAGAGTGACCTTTGCTTGTTTGTTTGTGTTTGTGTCTTGTGTGTGTGTGTGTGTGTGTGTGTTGACCCAGATATCTCAAGTCATTATCGGGTCAATCAGCCTCTCCCTGTGTGTTTCCATCACACTCAGCATCTCCATCAAAGTCCCCTGCCATGTCAGTAAATGTAACAAACGGAGCAACAGCCAAAAGTGCAGCTCCAGTACTTTCAGGAACTATTTATTTTTTTATGTGACACTCACCCGTGAATTATTAGGGCTGACATTTTACAATGGTATCCATTGGGTGTGTGTGTGTGTGAGCGAGTGAGTGTGTATTTGAAAGGTTCATCAGAATAAATGTGAGAAGTTGCTGTGCAAACAAGGAGTGCTTGAGCTTTATAGTCTTCAGTGGTGGACACATCCAAGTGTGTGATAGCAGCCATCCATCAAAGCCAAATATCCCATAACCCCTAAAGTACACACATTCATTTCAAAAAGCACACACTCAGGTAGAAACGTCGACACTTTTCCACCTGAAAGCTTTTAACTGGAGCCAAAAAGGTTTTTAAGAGCGCCGTGAGGTGACACAAATGATTCTGATCTGATGTTCCCGGAGTCGTTTATGAAATTTTAATTTCTGACCAGTCAAGATGGCGGTCAGATGGAATGAATCAGGGTCAGATCCACATAAAGCTGCCACATAAAATCTGGGGACTTTCTATCCTCAAAAGATAGTTCATTCAAATCTGTCACATTTTTGTATTTGATGATGACATTTGTCGAATAAATTCCTTTTAACTGTATAAATTGGTGACACATTCAATCCAATAAAAGTTGCTCGCACAGCGCACAGACACAAGAAATTTTATGATCCTCGGCGTGTGGCTGAGCCGATACCTTCTCCGATGGAGGAGGCTCACGGTGCGTACACATAAACGGGATGAATACCACACGTTCGTCACATTCTATGATTTGAAAAATATTTGACTTGTTGATTCGAAAGGATGTACGTCATGGTCACTGTCTTGGTCATTTATCATGTCTGTGTGTGTCTTGTAGGGACAGATGGCGTCATGTGATCTTTCATAGCAACTAAAGCCAATATTCCAAGAGCACGAGGTGTCGTCTGGCATCAAAACATACCGGGAAAAATGTAATCATCCATTCGCAGTTGTGTTTGTCTCTCGCGCTCATACATGCCAGCTCATACGCATGCACGCACGCACACACACACACACACACACAAAGCTCACACACTTACTCTGAAGGCGGTGCCCTCTTCGATGATGGTAGGCAGCTGAGAGAGGCAGATGTCCACGGCCAGGTCCCACGCTTGCCTGGAGAGTGGTCAAACATATGTACACACACGTTACTACACTTACACTTATATCATATAGTGATTTATACACATATACAACCACTTTACATCACAACTTCACACAGAAGCTGGGGGCAAGGATTCTAAGACAGGAAATCCCCGATTTCCGCAGGCTCCTTGGCATACGGACAGAAAACGAAGCACTCAAAAGTGAGCCAACATTTTTACTTATCGCCTGGAAAAAAAAAGGCAATCACAGGAATGGCTTTCATTGTCGTATTCACACTGAGAAGAAAGATCAAGCATGCTTTGAGCTGGTGATCTACCCGGAGGTTTCTGTCCTCCACGAGCTCCCCTGAGGACAGCTGAGTTCTCGTTTGACAGGTGTACCACCCCAAAAATGATGGACGGACACAGTTGGAGGAATACTTAATCAAAGACTGAAACTCCCTCCCTCCCCAGTGGACTCAAAGGAAACCTTTCACAGGCAATAGCTAAACAAATTAAACATGTGACTCAAACAGAGTTATGGCTGATATTCTGTACCTTCCAAGTTGTTTCGTGGGGGTAATTTAAATTTTCTTGACAAATTTCTTTGAATCGTAGTTAGAATAAGTAAAAAAGGGATACCACCATTAAATGGAGATGAAATGTATTCAGAATTTGGCACACACACGCCTCCCTACATGCCCCCCCTGAGCTCCTAGAGGGGGCAGCAACGAGCTTTAATCCGTCCCTAAACGTCAGCGTTCTCTCATCATATCTAATTCATGGACTTATGTAACACACTTCAAGTCTTATCACACTCCTCTTTTCTTTCAGTCCAACTCTCTCTCTCTCTCTCTTTTCACTTTCCGGCTGCTCTAATCGAGCCCGGGGCCCTGGTGGGGCTTTTTCCTCTCAGTTAGCGCGGCTTACAGTTGAGTCAGGTTCCCAGTCGATGCGCTGCGATGTAATGTGATGCTGAATGAGTGACACTGAGTTGTGCTGTTTTAAAGGGATTGTCCTATTAGCCGTGACCGCCTTAATGGAGTCACGGTCCTATTGGATTAGAGCAGCGTGTAGATAACCACATTAGTTATGTGTAGGGCACGGAACAAACTGGTCGGAAAGTAGAAGAAAAAATAGGGGGAAAATTTTCCATCTGCCTGTCTGAGTTTGTTTCTCTTACACAGACATATGGATTAAAGATCAGAATTAAAACCAGATAAACAACGGCCTTTTTAGAAACAGTCAACAGGTTTACATGCACTTTGAAACTTTTAATATTTGGCACTTTTTGGCAATAAACCAGCTTTTTCAAACAAGTAAAACACCTTAATGCGACCGATGTTGGCAAAAAATCTAAATTTGAGAGCTTTGAGAAACAGCTGCTCCATTATTTCTGCTTTTGTAAATCGATTTATACCTGCGAGTTCATGGCGTCGATCGGTGTGTGGCGCCACTGCGTGCACGTTTCTCAACTGGCAGCTTAATCTAATTTTTGACTCTAACCGCAGCACGAAGAAAATCATACGGCATGGCGTTCATGTTGACATGTTAAAAAAAGCGAATTACTTCTGATCTTCGCTTGCTTGGAGGCATGCGAGCAGACAGATGAAGAGTAAAAGGACTGATGGCGGGAAAGCCCTTCAGTCAGCATCACTGTCTGTTACAGTTACAGCGTGTGTTCGCTCTTGTTAATAGCGTCTGTTGTGCCTCCATCCAATCTACAGACCTGCTGAGTGAAAACCACATATTTTCACTTTGCTACAACTTAAGCAAAAAAGTCACTAATCTGGGTCAGATGTAAATCAGGATTTCACGTAAATTTCACATCCTATAATTCCTCCCCAACCCCCCACCCTCCTGAAAAGCATACTGAGCTATCATTGGGCAGCAAACATCCATTCAGTAGCCCTGGAAACGGTGGGTGTCCCTCACCAATTCAGTGACATGTTGATGTAAACATGTTACAAAAGTTAAGGACTAATCGGAAACTTACCTACTTTAGCCTACATATAATATAATATAATATAATGATATAATAAGTTCAAACGACATGTTACTCTATCTGTTGAAGAATGAATACTGTTTCCAATGAGAGGTAGAAACATGATGGCATGAATTAATATCAGATCTATTGGAAGTTTACTTACAGCTATGAATTTAAGAGGTTTTTCAAGAAAACATCTTTGTGGTCAAAGTATACGAAAAACATCAAGATTCTGGGAATCGGGGTCACAGGTTAATAAGAATAAAGCGTTTGACAGAAAGGCACTGCAAAGGTGGTGATTTTAAAATGCACAAGTTGAGGTCTGCACAGACGTTTGCCATCCTCGCTGGTATTAATACGATCAGACGGCGAGGAAACGAGCAGATAGAGCCGTCTAATCAGCGAAGACACGCACGCTGCCGCACCGAGGGGAAGACAGCATTAACTTGGATGATGCCTGCCGTTACCGATGAGTAACTCCTCGGCAAACCTGTGCGTGTGTGTGTGTGTGTACTCGTGTGTGTGTTCAGGTTCAAGGGATGGCTGAAAACAGAGGCGTGCAGGGGACCAGCTGGTGGCTGACTAAGCTCTTTTTCCTGTTGCCTGCAGAGTGCTGCAGCAATACACACTCCCAAACACACAGACACACACACACACACACATGCACACACGGTCTGAGAGTGCCCACATGAGAGTAATCAGCCTTTGGTTTATCTTCTCTGCCTTATTCTGCTCCATTTGAATAACAATTGCTGTTTGTGCTGGGCCACTAACATCCATCTATGGGAACCCAAATTGCCCAATGCCCTCCTCCCTCCATCCCCCTTTTCCCACATCTATACTATCCAAACTTTTATTGTACAGATATATTTTATCTCTGGCACGCCTTTCTTTCATTGTTGTCTTGGCCTCCTTCCCTTCACTCACAAAGTACCTCTCTGTGGTTATTCTGTCTCCCTCGTACTGCACGCGTTGCTGCGAAACCAAGGGCAAATCTCCATTTCTGTGGCAGTAAACAGTGCAATGCACTTACGATCCAAAATGATGGGTCTGGGCGAGCGAGAAATGGGGAGTCACGCCTGCCTCAGGAGCAACGAGCGGCTTTCTTTAAAATAAGTGAGTTACACGACAAGTCGCACCCCGAGGCGGCGAGAGCGAGAGAAGATTCGGTCTTCTACACGAGCCAGCTAATGAGTGGGAGAGATGAGGGGAGGCATACAGTATATGGAAGAATCACAATAGGTAGTGGGAGAAGTGTTTGTGTAACTACAGGGAGACAGATGATGAGGCAATGTTCATCACACGGCGCTCGTGGAACCTCGGAGGTGTGTGTGTGTGTAAACAGCTGAACGACATGACATATTGTCATTTCAGCACACGTCGCAATGTACACATCTGGAATAGCTGCATTGCAACACACAGAGACTTCTCTTTTTCTAATATAAAGCGGACATAATGCACTTTTTTGATGTTTAGTACTGTTGCCTCACAGCAGGAAAGGAGCTGGGTTTGAGTCCCAGACTGACCCTGGTCCTTTCTGTGTGGAGTTTGCATGTTCTCTCCGTGTCCTGGTACGCTGGTTTCCTCCCACCTCCAAAGACACGCAGCTTAGGGTGAACTGGAGTATCTAAATCAACCGTAGGTGTGAATGGGAGTATGGTTGAGTTGTCTGTCTCTGTGTGAGAGCCCTGCGATGGACTGGCAACCAATGACCGCCGCATAGATGAGCGGTATAGATAATAAATGGAGGGATAATGTACTTTTTATCTTTTCAGAATGTTTTGTACAATGTTTTTGACCCAAAAAATTTTGTTCACAAACACACTCATAGACTTTGTTTTTAATTTTCAGCCTAATGAAATGATCAATCGTGTGTCATCACAGAGGATTGTTCACCTCACGTCCTGCCAGTCCTCCCACTCTGCTCTCAGCCTTTTGTTAACCTCAATGACTATTCATTTAATACTATTCCATCCCTTTACAAGATGAACGCTGCATGGAGTAAACGACTTACTGCGCTAACAATACAACTACCATATATCGTATAGCTCTGCAGGTACCACATTTGAAGTTAAACATGTACACACAGATAGGACCACCCACCGACTTGGAGCGTATTTGGCCAGCACTTTGTGCATGCTGCTAGCCAGTAACAACAGAGCCTTTTTAGAGAGGGAGATGTAAAGTGTTTACACTCACAGCAGTGCTGCAATACAGGAGAGTGCCATAAAGGGCAATAAAGTGTTACAAACTTTTCAAAATAAAGCCTGAAGTGAAAATAAGAACATAAAAATCTGAACATTACCTATTTGGAGAGCTGAGTTCATCTCTTCAAGGCATTATATCTGTACTTTACCTGATTTAATTACATTTTCACAAAAAATTTTTGGACCACAAAGTCAACTATTCCATGTTTAAAGTAAAAACTAATCGAGCAATGGATTCAGGGAAAGCAGTAATAGTCAGGACAAGATCGACGGGAGAAAATGAGCGAGGAAGTCGTGATGAATCAACGAGAAAACAGAAAAAAAATCTAAAAGTTTATCTAAACTCAACCTAATAAGTTTTATCATTATTGGTTCTATAGGGAAATGTAAGACAGTGCTGATTTTGGTCAACAACTTTACGAACAGCTGTAGAAATAGCTGATTTAAAGGACAAACGATGTGTTATCTGTTTAGACTTTATCCTTGGAGTTATTTTGTGATGAAATCTGCCACAGCTGAACCTCGGCGAGAACATCCAGTTTGTTGGTGGCTGTAGGAATAATAACGCTCTATATAAAGCCTGTTTGTGTCTGTCTCAATTACATCCTGGCCTACTGAGGCTGCTGTCGGCGAGCAAACTCCGACAACAGTCACTGTACAGCAGCATTTAAGAAATAATATCTTGGAAGTTATACTTCTCCTGAGTGAGGTCTATAAATACACAAGACGGCAGAAGCAAATAAAAACACCTACATGTTTTGGCTGACAGCTCCCTCACCTCAACATTTATTCGGAGAATAATTGAAGTATTTTCAGACTGTCGTCTTCAGTGCTTAATGCGCGGTTAAAAACGTTGTGGCTTATATTTTTCCTTACAGGTCGTTCCAGTGTTGGGCAAGCTACTCAAGTAGTTAGGCCATTGCCGAGCTATAGCTGTAGCTACACCACAAGTGTGTGAGGAAAAGTAGCTTAAAGGTTAAGTGGTATTATTTTACATACGCACAGTTAATATCTCAAAGGTAATAAGCAGTAATGTAATGTATTCAATAACCATTACAGTATAACTTAAAAAAACTGGACACACTGATTTCTGCCTGAAAATTAATAAGGTTGTGTGTGTGTGTGTTTGTATGTGTGCTTTGCGACGGCAGACAGTGGTTGTATTGGTGATACTGAGAGCGAGAGAGCGAGAGCGAGAGAGAGAGTGAGAGAGAGAGCGAGAGAGTAAGAAAAATATAAACCCAGTCTGACATCATTTATCAAACTTGTGGTTGAGATTTTGTTGTTAAAAGGAGGAAAACGCCACTTCCTTCAGCTGATGTGGGGGGGAAACAAAGTAGTGACGGGGAGGCTAGGTGAAGTGGAGATGTGTGGTGTGTGTTTTGCTTTTGGAAGTGGGAAGGATGCCATAAAGCTGCTGAATAGTGAACTGCTCGGTTAATGAGAGATCCAGATGTCAAGTTCTATTGAATATCTGACAGAAACCAGTTCAGGGGTTCAAAAGGTTGCAGGCTATGGGGGCGAAGGCGAGACCGGACGTCTGTGGGACCCCCGTTTCTGTCTGCCGTCAACATGTCACCAAGGGTATGTTCTGTGCAGCGTTTAAACTGTTGAAAACGTAACGAGTATGGAATCAGTGTGCACTCAGCTAGCATCACAAATCTGTCATTGTGATCATTCTGATCCTTGAGTTTCATGTTTATCAGTGTAAATTCTTTTAACAGTGAGTGGTTCTGCATTTTTTCTCTTCAATGGTTCAGTTGATCTCTTTTTTTTTCTTTTTTTTTACATTTACAGCTATAATATTTCATTATTTCATATTTGGTGCTCTTTCCTATTAACTGCAATACAGGCAGAGCTCTTTGTTCTCCCTGTGGAGACCACACCCACACTCTGTAGATGCCACACCCTCTCTACCTACAGGGTAGGCTCCTAGCCCCCCCTTTAACTACAATAAGACGAGATAATCTGTATCTATGGATGTGTGGGTGTATTTAGCTGTAATCCATAGCCACAGTCATATCCAATCATAAAGCTGTCACATCTGCTTTCATATTCTAGGGGAACCAAGTTCCTAACCCTAATCTTCCTCACGGTCCCTCTTCCAGCTTTCAACCATTGTTGCGTTCTCGTCCAGAACTTGACATCCACTTTGAATGTACAAAATGTGACACACGGAGTTAAGGCTTGAATCCCTGGGGACCCACGGCGGAGCATTTTTCCTCCTCTCTCGCCTCCCTCGGTAATTCCACTGTGTTCACTTGATCATGAGTTGGTGCCTCCCAGCTCTTGATTGGCTAAAAAGCCAGGTTGTAGAGGGTAATTAGTTGCTGGATGATAAATGCTCTTACAGGCACACCAGGGGGGAAACAATCCAGCATTAATGAATGTTATTTAACAGAACTCATTAAGTCCTTAAGCCCTGTGAAGTCCACTGGAAATAACATAACACTCTACCATTACCTGTGTTTGGACAACAACCAATCACATCGCCCGTCAAACCACCCCAGACACGCACCGCAGACCCCGCTTTCATTCATTTGTCTAACAACCACGACGCTGCGACGAACGATCGCGTACGTCATCGATTTATCTATTGATTACAGATTTGATGAATCGCTACGTGTGAAGCGCCTTGAACGAGGAAGCAAATGATCATCACGCTTTACCACAGCCTGAGGGGAATCGTATCGCTCGGCCCGTGTGAATGGCTGAATTTTGTACAAATGACTAAATAAATCAATTACTTATTAAAACTTCTGTTGATTAGTTGTCTGACAGTAAGTTTGTTAGCTAAAGGATTCAGTAATGGACAGTTCCATTAGCTCGTTTCTGTGATCAGCCGCACTTCATTTGAACTCCTAATAGGAATAATTTGACATACAATAATTTGACAAACATACAATAAACAACAGGACTCATATGGACACATCATTTGTTCACACACACACACACACACACACACAGACACACAAATGTGAATAGAATGCCTGCTGTCCTGCGTGATAAAAGACTACATGAAGCATCCTTTGACTGCAAAGCATTATGGATGATCGTTGGTCTTCACCCCGCACTCTTCAATGCAAAGCCAAGGATATCTGCATATTTTGCACTGGACAG
>OMNV01016482.1:0-14678 GCA_900303265.1 Brotula barbata | reverse complement strand
GTTTATGCTTCACTAAACACACTAATAATGTTCGTATCAGAGATCGTTACTCAGGCCCATTTGACTGGATATGAGATTTTCAGGCGTAGAATGAAAACAGTGGATGCACTGTAGCAGGAGACACGGTCCGGGTTACAATAAACATGTTTTCTTTTCACATTCCATGCATTTTATCAATCATGCTCCATAGTCAGCACTTAACTAGACAATGGCAGAGGAATTGGCGTGAATAGATTTCACACACATGACTGCGTGTGCAGTACAGTGAACAAGCACTGACAGCGTGCGCTCTGTCGTTTCTCATCCAGGAGGACACAGAAAATGGAGGAAGAATGTTTGTCTAAATAATGTGAGGTGCAACTCTTCATAGATTTACATCAAAAACACAATGATGGGTTTTTAAATTTAATCTAGCTGTACACATCATTGATATGCCAACAGTTGTTTTCCTGAGTTTTCAAGTGTACCTGCGTAACCTACAGATTACCGTTGCAACAGCACCCTCTGCTGGATGCACATGAGTATTGGTGAGAGTATATTAATAGCAGCATGTTTTAGTGATGTCAACAAGGTAGGAAATAATCCACTTCAATTACGCAATATTTGCCAACGCGGACAAATATTCAGGAGCATTTTCTGCCTACTTATTCGATTTTTTTTACTGACTTTTCACCTTGCCCCTTGTTTTCTTCACTGGGTCTGGACTGGAATTATTTCTTAACACTCACATGTCATCCTGTGATCGACTAATTTCTGGGCTTGTTTGGCAGAGCATTTAGCGAACCAGTTGTCCCCAAGCAGCACCGTGACCTCGTTGGTGTGTACCAGCTTCCCAGGCATGAAGGCCAAAGGGCCAAATGGCACCTGTTTATAGCACAGAGGACAAAGATCAGAAAAAGAATGTCTGAAAAAGGCAGCTGGCAAAATACTGAGTGAAAGTGGAGGAAATTATTGTGAGCATTTGTGTCAAACTTGCCATGATCTCATACGACAGTTGATCTGGGAGAGTTTTTAGGCGATCACTGAGTGCTTCATAGTCACCTGACACCTTTTCCCTGCAGTCATAGATTTACAGTGACATTAGTCCATTAATTATTCAAATCAGCTTTTCATGTGATGTCACAGCAATCACAAAACGTTATCCAACATATTGCCCATTTGCTTTGATTTAAAAAACAGACCAGAAATGTTATATTGTGACATCCACGGCATTGCTGCATCTGAAGTCTGAATATATTTATCGTAACCAATGCATCCATGTAGTGCATTTTTATAAACTAAACAAAAGTCCTGTGCATCCAAAAGTTGATTCCAATTTCCATACAGTGCTCCATTTTAAGTGTAGCCGTCCTAAATATAACTTATCACCTGTAAAACCATATTTCTGTCAACCAGACCGATAACGGTCAGATGTTTAGTGCAGGACAGGTAGTGCACATCTGGCTTATCATTGCCCTTAATGGAAAACAGCTGCCTTTTACTGCTGGAAATGGTGGCTACAGTAGACTAAACTGTACAGTAGATGTGTGCAGTCAAATTACAGGAATGAGCTGAAAAGCAGTTAAACCCCCTTCATGGAGTATCTCTGTGAGCAATCCTTTATATGATACAGACTTTCTATTGTCTAAAATTGAAATTTTTATCTCTTGGATTCTGTTTTGGTGAAACGAGAGTCCAGAAAATGTAGAGAGCAAGGTCAAAGTTCAGCAGCTTTGGGTCACGGTACAGTCATTTGGCTTCAGAATGGCTGGATGACACATTGGCAGGAGTGGGTTTATGGTTTTTATTGCATTTCTGTGACCATTGAGGAATGCGTCACTCCTCCGCTTGTTTTGAAACACTTGGTGTGTTTACGTGTCCAGAAAAGATGTGGTTGGTCAGTAAGCCATTTGTGAAGTCACACGCAAAGATGGATCCTCGACCTATGGAATTATGAGGCTGCTGCTGTGCTTAGCAGTGTTACATTTAAACCTCACTCATCTGCAAACTGCTGAACATTGAGTATCATCATATATTTATCGTGTAATCATTTGTGCCTGGTAAACATTTGTAATATTCCGTCTGGTTCTACCTGTGGATGTTACATGTGTGTACAAAGCAAAAACCTGAAACGGACTGCTGGAAACATGTGTGACTGTTCGGGTAGAGACAGATCAGATGCACCGGACCATGCTCTCTAAATGAACACGCCCAATATTGTGCCACATCACGCCTTATTAACCGTGCAAGCCTAATTCATGATTGCGATTAGTAAAAATTAATTATGCGGTACTAACTCAAATTAAAAGACTGGACAAACAAACTTGACAAACAAAAAAAGCTTCACTTTCACAACTTAAATTCAATCTAAACAGAGGAAGTCAACCGTGTTTAGGATTTACGTCAGACATTTGATGAGCTTTTATGAATTTTATGACCAAATGTCTGTTTTACGTCTCCTCAGAGAAGGAAGTATTGTATTAGAGTGGAACTTAATCTTCAATGTGTCCGAATGATGCAACTTTGCTACAAGTTCTCCAATTAAGAATAAGTGTCAGGCATTAGCAGAGTGTCCGAGCTGACTTAGACGTTGAAACGTTCATAACTGTTCTTAAGTGGTAAGAGTTGGTCTCAGCATCTGAATAATTTAGGATGGCTTGAGAGGTCCCCTAAGTCAGGTCGAGGTTGTGAGATGGCTGTGCTGCATAAACAAAAATGGAGTCACACTTACAGATGATCTCAGAAATAACCTTGAAAATTTTACAAAGCAAACCTCCATAACAGCAGAGATAGAAGTAATAATAATGGTTTTGTGTAATGTACAGATTACAACACTGTGTGACGATTCAAACAGTTGGGATTTTTTTTTTTTAAACACTTACCAATGCAGCATCCGACTCTTACAATCTGCCACCACCTGTATTAGGACAAACCATTTCAAGATGATTTGCACTGACAATGTATGCATCCTATAAATAACTGACATTGAACAAACTACAAAGCACACCTAATCACTGGAAATCACAGAAATGTCAAGGACTGAAATTACAAGATATCGAGCAAATTACTCAACAATCGCTGATTAGTGCTCTCACTTGACTGGTCCTTCAAATACAAATATGCAAATACCGATCCAACAAATTAATTAACCGTTTCAAGTTAATTTTATCATTACAGATGCACAAAAAAAAACAAAATACAGCATGGTGTGAGGATAAACACAGCTGTCGGGCTACATCCAAGTGGTCAGGAAGAAAAGCAATAAAACTCTTTGTTTGTTGACGTGCTGGAACATTAATTAAACAAAAATGTCACCAAATTAGGATGCTGGGGTTCTTCATGTAGCAGCAAGAGACATAGTACTGGGATTACCACTGCATAAAAACATGTAAATTTCATAATGATCTGATCAGAGCTTTTACATATTCTCCCCAGGTGTAGATCCAGAGTGGGAAACGGCCTCTTCGATACACAGCAGTACAATCCAACCTTTGAGAAGCTGATCGTGTGCAGCTTTTTGTTGACTTATTGTGTCAGTCAGGTGTTGACTCTTGTAACTGTAGAAGCCATAGTTAGTGCTGTTATTATATAAGCCTGCATTGTATTGCAAGGCGTTCCTCATATTTTGTCCAACCAAGTCACAAACACTGTGAGGTGAGCTGTGTGTGTGTGTGTGTGTGTGTGTGGTGGGTAGATTAGTGTGAACACCTTCAATAAACAACAATCACCTCGGCTTTGGCCATAACGATTATAGAAACGGAACATAATCGGCTTTCCAAAGGTTGGATAATGTACCGGGTGTACGTTCACCCAGGGGGTGGGGGGGGCGGTAAGATGAAAACTAGCCTAGCTAGCTGCTTCCACATTCATCAAACTTCATGGAGTCGTCACCTTCCTCTTTGTTTTGATAGGCCTACGTGACTTTGAAGGCGTCTAACGTAACGAAAGTGAAGATAGTTTCCTCCAAGCACACAAAACTCGAACCTGTGAGAGGGTTGCACAGCAGGAAGTTTCTAGAAAACGGTCAGCCATGTCTGTAATGACCTAGAGGGTGATAGGGTACAACTAATGCACAAATGTACACATGCAACGTAAAGGGCTTGCAGCAGATTGGGATCCAACCGCGTGGCCAGTAGCCGTGTGGCTAGTGGACTAACGGCACCGAAGTGTTTGGCTCCAGCTGAATAAATTACCTTCTGGTGTTCCTCTCGGAGCCTGACAACCCCCCCGAGATGCTCTTTAGTCTTTTCACCTTTTTCAGCCATTGTCCGCACACGTGAACAGAGAGATCTTGTGATGTAAAGTGGCCCCAAAACAAAGCTCAGGGGTTGTGAGTCCTAAAGAAATGTTTATGAATGTGATTCCTGAGACCCGCTCTGGTCTTATTCATCCACGGGGCAGTGATAGTTATCCACGCTTTCGGAAGTGATACCATTTCACACGCTCATTTCACGACGTCTGCACCATGTCAAAAACGACCCACGCTTTTAATATTTCCACAGATAAGCGCTATATCCTTGCCACTCTTGCTGCGCCACGCTCCTCGTACCAGCGTCAGGAAATGGGTATGAAAATAGAACTTCCGGCCGGGATATTCAAAGTAAAAGTATCACTGGCGAACGGCGTTTAGTTAATAAAAATAGCAATAACATATTAATAACAAGGGGCGAGTGGAACTTTCAGTAAGGTTCAGAAGATTTTAATCCAGTTGTTACTACAAAATTGTAAAATGCAAATACAATGAATAAATGAAGGAAATTATTATAAGATACATTCTTGGAGGGGTCTAATGGGACGAGTTAAAGGAGTAATGAAATAACAGTACTAGATGAAGAAGACTTGAAAATATGTATTAATATATCTGAGGTTTTCACTGTAAAACATTTTAGCTTTATTTATGGAGGAGAAATAAAATTAAGAAGGCATCGGTGTCAGCTTTTCTGTATATACACCCTAAAGTTCTGTTCGTCTGGAATTAGCCCTTTTATGATATGTTTTTAGAGTGTGCTTTTATTGTACAAAATATTCAAAAGAATATTGTTTGGCTTAACTCAGACCCCAGTGAATCGACCAAACCACTACTATTTTATTAACATTATTAGCATCTTGGGGAATACCTTATCAATTAATCCAAGTACTCTAAACATAGACTATTATTTTTAATGTTTAATGATTGGTGATTTTATGTAAAATGTAGATGCAAACATTGAATACTGGCTTATTTGTTTTATAGCTCACTGATATTGCTTTTCATTTTATTGAACAAAGATGTTTCTCTTTCAGAATTTTATTTTGAAGGAACAGCACTTTACGTTGTTTTCCTTTCCCTTGCCTCCCGATGTACTCTGGGTAAATTTGGACGATTGAACAAATGTAAACAATGTCCGTATCTAGTTAATTCACCCTCCAGCAGTTAACAAAGGCGATCACAGATATAAGACTGGGTGCAAAATTAGTAGTGGGGTTCGTCCACAGTGGACACGGTGGGTCTATTTTCTGCAGCACAAAACGCAGATGTTTTTATTTATTTATTTTACGGACATTGTTTGACAAGGGCACACATATCCGTCTGGACAGCAGCTGCAATCAAGTTGTACCGAAAAGGTAGAATCAGAAGATGAAAACATGCCACGGTTCCGGCCCCCTTTTCATTTGACGCCCATTGGCTGTCTTTGTTACCTTCATGAACTGTCGGAAATAACTAAATCTGAAGGCCCCTCGATAGTGCAAAACATCATCCCAAACTCGTGCAAATATTGGTATTTTCAATTTCTGAGACCCTGCGAGTACAACATTGATTTTAAAGCAAAATTATGGTCAAAGCTTGTTGGATGGAACCGTTAATGTATTTATTTATTTTTTTTACCTAGAAGCACTTGAACTTGTGATCTACTAGGAGCAATTGAACGCCGCAACCTTTCCTCTCTCCCGCTCTCCCGTTAGGCATTGCGATTAGCACAACGTGTGAGCGACTAGCCAGCTGAAAACAGAGCTCTGGACATTATTGCAGGAATAATTTTGTAATGAACCCCCAGCAAATACTCATGAGCGAGTTATAACATAATAAGGTATGTTCTACACACACAGCACACACATTTGACATCTTATCAGAAGGATAGTGAATGAGGAAAGCATGCCACAGTCACCATTGACTGTGTTTGATGATGTAATCAGGGCTGTTTGTGTTGTCATAAAAATAGTTCTGTGTTTATTGTTTAATGTATACACTAATAAGTACTTTAAACCCTTAATATTACCGAAAATGTCGTGAATAGGATGTGTCATCGAATGGATGATGTCATGAAGCTGTGCTGTGAGTTATCAGCCAATCAACAGATCCGGACCACAGTGAAGAGTTCGGGGAAGGGGGCAGCAACCGCAGGGAGTCTGGCTTTTGCTGGAGGGTTGGTTGGAGGTCCTCTTGGCATTGCAGTGGGTACGTGCAGAATGCATGTTGTTTTGCTGTCTCTTTAAAGCTCTGCCATCATTTTAATTGATTTGTGATCTGAATATCTGTATCCAGATCGTAAAATCTATTAGAAAACAAGGGATGGCGTGAGTAGCACCACATTAATCAGAATCAGAACAATCTTTATTGTCATTTGTTACACTTAGTACAGTGAAACTACGAATGGCTTCTTCTATGCAGTCAGGTATTTTAGACAGAAGATGATAGAAGTATACAAATATGAAACGCATGTAAAGCAGAACCAGACCAACAGCATTAGCAGTGCCCATTGCTTCGCAGCTAGATGTTCACCAATGACATAGGCATGTAACATTTGGGTATTTATTCATGTATATTACTCACAGGTTAACTTTTTCCCCTGTAGGTGGCGCTGTTGGGGGCCTTTTAGGGTGCTGGATGACCAGTGGACAGTTCAAACCGCTGCCTCAAATCATAATGGAGCTGAGCCCTCTGCAGCAACAGGAGCTTTATAATTCACTCATGTCCATCCTGGGTGACATTCAGTGGACAGACGTGGCTCAGCTTATCGCTCTGGTGATGGGCAACAGCAGCCTGAAGCAGCAGCTTACAGCATCCCTGCTGGGGTACGTCACCAAAGAGCTCCAGGCTGAGGCACATTACGTGGACTAGTTGGATGTACAAGGATGTACATGTTCAGGAGGCTGGTGTCCTCGCTCTGAACATGTCATGTTTTTATGAAGCTGGTGTTATTTATTGTGGTTTTGATTCTTGTAATGAGATTTATTGAGTAGAAAATATTATTTATTAGCTATGAAAATACACATTGTATCCTTGCACAAAAGACATCAATTCTGGTAACAAATTAGTTGAGGGAATTATGTATGCTCTTAATAACTTTTGCTTTGAAATTTACTGAGGCCTTCCGTGATATTCGAGTGTTGCTGTTTTTTTTTTATGCAGTGTTGAGTGTCAGATTCAAATGCTCTCATTATTTTTTATGATTTGATGTTGTTTTGAAATGAATTAAATTTTTATTGCTGATGAAGCATCACCTGATCCACGGTATTAGCAATCACCAGCATCAGTTCACTGCATATTTTGATATCACCATCACAGATTCAATGCTGTTTCACTGTCACTGTGCCTCGCATCTCTGCAGTGAGTGGCAATCTCACAAGAAAACTATTACTTTATTCAGGGTTCAGTCTTCTGCCTCTTGTGGTGCACAAGTTCCCTTAGATACATAATTCATAAACAAATATTAAACTGAACAAAAAATGTTAAGCTATTATCAAGCCATGTGTCAATACTCAGTTTGTTCAAGTTTGTTTGTTCTAGCCCCTTTTATGAGAAGAATTGACTTTGTGCTACATTTCCTTTGTAAAATGTTAGACATGGCAACATACTCAAGGTGAAAAGTCGTGTGAAATGAGAAAAATCTTGAAAGGTCAGACATGAGATTGATTGCATCCATTGTTGGATGAAAAATCTCTTTATTCAAGAGGAAAATATACAATACTTGATTACAGATGGAAATCTAACTTTATTAGTGGACAGCTTTTCTTGCAACAACTGTCAGACAGCCATTTCAAAATGCATATTACAGAGAACAGCTGAGCTTCAGCATCTATCCCACCACCACGGTGTCATCATCAGGGAATTCATAATAGGGGACCTCCAGATTGAGAGGGGCAGGACCTTTTCTAATTCTGCCTGAAGCGTCGTAGTGAGAGCCATGGCAAGGACAATAGTAGCCTCCATAATCTCCAGCATTGGCAATGGGCACACAACCCAGATGGGTGCACACTCCAAGTACAATGACCCATTTGGGGTTCATCACTCTGTCCTTGTCATGCTCGGGGTCACGCAGCTCTGCTAAATTCACTGCTTCCTCAGTGGTGATTTCCTTCTCTGTGCGATGACGGACAAAGAGGGGCTTTCCTCTCCACTTAAAGGTCATGTTTTTGCCTTCAGGGATGTCACTCAGCTTGATTTCAATCTTAGATAGGGCGAGGACATCTGCTGATGCACTCATGGAGGAAACAAACTGGCTGACCACTGTCTTGGCTGCATAGACACTGACGACAGTGGTTGCTCCAGTGATAAGATAGGAGAATGCTTTTCTTGAGTCACCACTATCCTTAGAGGACTTATTGGGATCAAGAACATCAGGACGGCGGTAGTCTGAAAAGTCAGGAATCTTGATGTCTGTGTGGGCAAGTCTGATTACTCCAGGACCTGAAAATTAAGACAAATTTCATAATTAGTACATGTAAAAGGTAAATTAAAGTTTATTGTGTAATGACCAAATAGCTACAACAGTAATGCTTAATACTAATTTGCAAGATACCACATCTCAAACGTTTACAGACAGAAAACCCTGACATCTGGTGTGAATACACCTCTATAAATTATAGATTGTGTTGAAGTCCTGACCAGCCATGGAGAATTATTACAATAGCAATACTACACACAAACACATCTTTATTTTCGTATTAAGTTGTAACAGTTAACCAAACGGTAATACTTTCAATACTTTGTTGTATATCTCGGGTTGTATACGACGGAGCTACTGAAGCTAGCTGCTAAGCTGTGTCAGGCCTTACCAACAGCGGTCACTGCGTCCTTTCCTCCGGGGGACATCAAGCTCCTGACTGTGTGTTTTGTTGCCTGCAAGTACGGGGAAAGCGCCCCGCAGCGAGCGGCTACCGACATCATTTTAGCCCAAATAAAGAGCCCTCTGGCTCGCCTTGGTGACACGACCTTGTGTAACTTGTGTAGCGGCGTGTGCACCTCTGATTTGCTTTTCTGGAAACTCACAATGCCTTTACAAGGTTCCGGATTCCAAGAGGTGTCTCGCGCTATCTCGTTACATATTATGTATTAATGCTGGGTTTAACACAGTCCAGTCTAGAGTATAACCACCTTAAATCTTTTGATAACTGTATGTTGATGAAATTTCATCAGAATATCAGTAATCTTACAGATTTTAAAAATAAAACACATTTCCGTTCAGGCATTTATTTAAGCCAACTACACGCCGTGGTCTTCAGCCTGTAAACAACGGTCCTTTCACAAATATCTAGAGACGAATTTAACAATGAGAAAAAAGGTGGAAAATGAAAATACCAAAAAGAAAACTGTTTTTGCTTATTATTTTTGCATATGTGGCATTTTCCCTCTACGCTGCGTACAGTGTCTTTTTTAGCACCAAAGTAATATCTCGTGTTCACAGGGTGGTGAAGAAAGAGACAGAATCACGCCCGGGTAATGCACGAAATGCCAGCATTAAACACACAGCTAAATAATCATTCCTTTCCATGCCAGGTAAAAGTACTTAAGTAAATGATCTGTGTGAAAACTGCCCTTGTTGTGCAGGTGTCGCTAGAGATGGCGGTGCTGCTCCTCCACTCCGAGCAGAAGACTGGAATCCATGGGAAGATGAGGAGGTGGAGTATAACTCTGCCCTGAATAAAAAGAAGGATGCCTTCAGGCAACACCTGAGCCGAATAAACAAGAACAAACCCAAAAGATTCAGGGTCCAGATCTGGGGGAAAGCTGCAATAGGTGAGCACTTATGCTTTGACAACATGAATCAAGCTTGGATTTTATTGATTTTTCTCGATTTTGTTCGTGCATAATATCAGAAATCATTATATAGTTTAATGTCATGGCAACACATCAACAAAGTATGAAATGTTGCCATTGTTATTGTAAAGTCACACCTAATATTGTGTTGTATGTTTGGTTTACCCAAATTGCAGATACGGAATGTATATGTGTACTGAAATAAAACCTGCCTTAAATGGAATATTTGGTTTCAATATGTTTCAATATACCATCTTTTCCTACTTCAGTCAAAAGCCAGACCTTCACTTTTGTTAAAATTCAAAAACACTAAATTCATTGTACAGCAGTATTGTGGATATCATCATTTTCTGGATCTCTATGCATTGATAGTTGTGTGTTTCTGTTATTGCAGTTTTGCCCTTATCCAAGCATATATTTTACTCCTGTTGATAGCTCCTCAGAGCCTGTATGTGTATGCACATCCTGATCAAAGTCAACCTGGAAATCTCTTTCGTGGCTCATGCATCTACAAAATTTCATACATTTATTTGTCCTGGGGAAGTCTGGCAACTGTAGAGATGCATCTTAGTATGGTTCCACATATTAACTTTTTAACTAACAACAGCACTTTGCACTGAACCCTTATTTTCTTGTCAGGGCTTTACCTTTGGGAACATATCTTGGAAGGACCCCTCAACCCTACCGACAAGGTAGCACAATGGCGAGAGGGAGAACTGCAGTCAGGAAAGATTGATTTCAGGTAACGCTCGTACCAACCCTAACCTTTTTATACTTTTGGGACTTCATTGAAATGCACCACATACAAAATAAGTATAAGAGGGACCCACCAGAATTGATGACTTTATTCTCGTTTCTCTCTTGCTTCTCCCTTTTAGTTTCTACACAGGTCCCGCTGTAGTCCAGGGCCATGTCCCTCTGGATATGAACAGCCTGGTTCTAGTCCTGAATGGCCGTGAGCAGCAGAAGGTCTCATACTCCACACGGTGGCTTGAACATGTCCAAGCTCTGGTGCAGTCCCGCACTGTGTCTCATGTGGCTGTGGTGTTGCTGGGCAATGAGCACTGCAATAACGACTGGATTCGTCCCTACTTAAAGAGAAATGGTGGCTTTGTGGATCTGCTGTTTCTAGTATACGACAGCCCCTGGGTCAATGATAAGGACATTTTCCAGTGGCCACTTGGTGTCGCAACGTATGTAGCATTGTGTGTATGTGTGTGTGTGTGTGTGTGTGTGTGTGTGTACATGGTTAGTAGTCAACACAGGTACAGTAAAATTGGTGTGCCGTTGTGTATAACACTCTGTTTTATCTCTTCTGTTTGTGTGTGTTTAGATACAGACAGTTCCCTATGATCAGGCCCACTGCCCAGATGATTACTTCCAATAGACCGTACCTCTGTAATTTCCTTGGAACAGTTTACAAAAATTCCTCTAGGGAAACACTCATGCAGGTACTTAAACAAAGTGGCCTGGATAAGGAGTGCATCACCACTGCCAGGGACAAGTGAGTCATTAATTTCTTTCTTTATGTCTCATTTAAAAAATGTAATTCAAGGGTTTTAGGTGACTTTCAGAGTAAAACTACATTTTACTAGAAAGTTTTTCAATAATTTAATTTCAAATAGTAAATAAATGAATAATGATTTATGAGTCTCCCATGTTTATCAGTATTATAATTATATAATGTTTTTGGGCTGTTGTTCAGTGGTTGATTTGCGCTTTAATTCTACTGTCAGGAAACAAATAAATTATGAATTATTAGTAGCTTATTCGAGTTGTTTTACTGCATTTCAGATAAACTACAAGATGAATCATCTTTGTAAATGTACTTGGCTTGTGTGTTTATCATCGTGTCTTTGCCTCTCGCTTTGCCTCAGGTGGCTCCCTCAGGAGACTTCAGACAGTCTGAGGCATTACCAGACAGCTCTGGCTCAGAGTGAGCTCACTCTCTGCCCAGTGGGCGTCAACACAGAGTGCTACCGTATCTATGAGGCCTGTTCCTACGGCTCAGTCCCCGTGGTAGAGGATATACAGACACCTGGGGCTTGTGCAGCTGGGACCAGCGCCCCACTCCGTCTGCTCAAAGCTGCAGGTGCTCCCTTCATCTTCCTCAGCGACTGGAAGGAGCTGCCGGCCATCTTGGAGAGGGAGAGAGGGATGAGCCAAGAGCAGAGGGTTGACAGAAGGAGAAGGCTGTTGGAGTGGTATGCCAGCTTCCGCCAGCAGATGAAGGAGAGGTTCACTGAGGTCATTGAGGAAACCTTCTTCAAAAGTGGCTGAATTTATACAACTTCAAACATTTTAATGGGAGTAACGTTCAACACTGATTTAATTTATTGTGTGGTTCATGGAGAAATGTTTTAGCCTGTTCGTGTAGTGAATGTGTTGATGGTTGATGGACATTTTGTTGTGAAGTAAAATGCTGTCACTGATAGAAATGCTCCATCACATTACTGTATGTGTACCACTTACTGTAAATGTTTACATTTGATTGACGTTCAGGCATTATGGGAGAATGAACGACAAGCTGCCTTTGATTTTTTTTAAGTTCTTACATTGTTTTAGATATGTTTTATACCTGTGTTTGTATATTCATAATATTGTGAATTTAAGGAAACACTACAATGGCGCATTTAGTATAGGGAGCTGAGTATTTGCTGGCTTGGACTGAACATCATAGATGAGTCGGTTTTGTATCGTGAATGTATGACGTTGCTGTAGCATGCCTTACTTTTAAGACGCGAAGAAAACAAACGAAGAAAAAACATATGTTTTGCTCGGTACCATTTTTCAGTGTTGTGGTGCATGGATTTTTTTAGACAGTACAATAAAACAAAATGGAGCATCATCCAGACAAAAAAATCAATAGCGTTCGTCTTGTCCATTCTTTTCCTGCAGATGGCGCTGTGGAACTGTTAATTTCACTGACTACAGGACCCAAAGCAACATTTTAATGCCCAACCTTTTTTTGTTTGTTTTAATCAGAAGTGAGGTTAACCCAAATAAACACATTTCACAAATAAATATAAACAGTGCCTGTACACCATCAGTGTAACATGTCCCCACGTTGTGTGTGGGCACAAACAAAAATAACATGTAGATTTGTTGTTGTAGATGGATATGTTTGGAATGTGTTTATGTAATTGTTAATTAGGAACATAAATGTTGTGGCTAAGAGTGTAAGGATGTGACAAAGGAATATGGGGCCCCTGGATGTTTGTTGGTGGGCCTATGTGGTCCCTGAGACCTCCCACACTAACAGTAACGGCACCCACTAGAAATTTTCAAAAATTAAAAACACTTACTTACTTATCTCAATTACATTTACTCGCCAATTGAAATTGAAATTGTCAATGACTCAATCTTGTATTTAACACAAACTGGCATCATGAATGTAATTAAAATAATGGAGTTAAAAAGGAAAAGAGTTGAAAATGTTTACTGATGAGTGACTTGGGGTGAGTCTGCTGGTGTCCACTAGCTGGGAGCTCAGGTCCCTCCCTCTTCTCCCTGTAGGCTCCAGCTGCTGTGCTGCAGATCGGCCTGCCCTGTCTGCCTCTGAGCCTGCTGGGAGTGGAGGGGGGGAGAGAAAACGTCGAGGGATTCCAGGGGAAGTGTTTGAGTGTATGTGTGTGTGTGCGTGAGTGAGTGCGTGAGTGCGTGTGGGGGTCCCAAACTGAAAAGCGCCACTAACAGCTCGCATCCGCGCGATTCAAGTCCACTTTTACGCACTCCGACCGCGCCGACGAACCACTTTATGGCGCAATCGGAACCACGGAGAGCTTTGAAACCCTTCCCCAAAGACCCTCAAAGTTGCGTGCTTTTTTACTCGCGTCTTCGCACTGCTGTTGCGCGGCGCCCACAGCGCCTCAGATAGTTGAGTGGATCCGTTGGTTGGAGCAGGATTGCGCATTGGCCCCGCTGTATCCAGAGGAAGGAGAACAATGAAGGACTAAACGTTTTCCACAGCGCCTGTTGCCAACTTCAATCGGCGATCGTGTTTATTGTGATTTTCTCTCCCACTTTGTCTCCCTCTCCTTCGTTTCTCGCCCTGCCTGGGATGTCTCGGCTGTTGTAGGATTCCGCTTGTTGACAAACAGTTTTTACAAGAAGTTTACAACACGATCAGCCCGAAAATGTCCACGCCGAGGTTCAAAAAGGATAAAGAGATCATCACGGAGTACGAGAGTCAAGTCAAAGGTAAGGCAGTGCTCATGTTCGGCGTGGAGTGGGGCTGGTTACAGCCAAAGGAAAAGACGAGGCTAAACCGCAGAGCAGCTCTGTGCATATGAATGATATCCAGGGGTATCTTTGGGTAAATAAAACACCCAATACTCGTTTACTTTGCGTTACTTTCATAGCACAGATCCGTTACTGTTTTACGCAAGGGTCAGCCTGAAATATGTAGGAACTTTTCCCCAAATCAAAAGCTAACAAGCACTAAATAAACCACTCTAGGTAGGATTAATCCTTAGGCTTGCATGTTAAAAATATGAAATAGAGGCAGAGAGCTAGTAAGTATTTTCTTGAAGTATTGAGTGTAGTGATAATATGCCATGTTTGCCTCCAGCCTTCATCCTCCATTGTTACGTTGATGTGCTGCCCTTTATTATGGTGATGTTTGTAACAACCTGTTACTGTTGGGTGCAGTTACAGAGCTCCTCTCACCACACACAGCAAC
>OMNV01016481.1:170886-182691 GCA_900303265.1 Brotula barbata | reverse complement strand
TGACCATAGCGTTGCCCCCGGTGACCGCTGCTTGCCCTGTGCTTGTTGAAGCTGTCCAAAGTGGAGATGTCCTGAAGTTCAATCTGCTTTGGCATCACTTTTTGCCACCCCCAATACATCTGCCAGGCTGTTTGCCAATCACAATGTGTGAGGTTCACTGGCGATCTTCACGAATGTGTGTGTGATGTGTGTGTGTCCCAATGCTGTATTTGAACTTTTTGACCATGAAAATTTGAGCTTAAATCACATGCAGAAAAACATTTCACAGCCTCGAGAAAGCGTAATAGCTTTGATGCAGTTGTTGTCAAGTGTTGTTAGTCTCTAAATTAAATGACATCTCAATCAATACTGGCGGTTTCAAGCACATAGTTTGATATTTAGTGACAGGCTCGACCATTTGTTTACATTTTCAGCCTTTTAACAGTAGGTCTCAAGCTAATAAACATACATTTGTGTGTGTCGAGTGTAAGTTTTAATGAGATTGTACTAAATACAGAGACTGACAATGGAGGTGAAAATGATACTCTGATGAGAAATGAAAGTAGATGACAGACAAATGAATGCATGCAGTATATTTAAATATCATGATTGACGTTAATTGTACAACTCTTTCACTTTCCTTACCAGTAAAACTGACACACACCGAACATGTGTAAGTGAGTAGAGGTTCATATACACACGCCCCAGCAGGCCATGATTTGCCACCTCTTTGTCTCCTCAGTGTTAATGGGAGCTTGGCCAGCCAGGCGTGGAGCCGCGACAGATCAGCAGACAAAAAGCCCCTTATACCCCACCCACTTTCATCCCCTCTCACCTTTTGCCTCCCTGCTTCCAGCACAGGGATTAAATATCTTTTATCATCTAGGCATTACCCCTGGCATAGGGAATTTTATTTAATTTCAGGTTACAACCCGTCTCTCACTGATGCAGGGGCCATAATGTCACACCATGCCATAAGAGGGCCTATGGGCACTGCAAGGATGGCAGAGAGGATCAGCGGTGATTGCTGTGGATAACAAGGCCCCTCACAGGGCTAACTCTCACAGCTGACGGCGTCACCGCAGCCTTCCGCAGCTTTTGTTTAGCGACCTGCATTCATACAGCATGTACTGCATGTGATGGTGTATTTAAAAACTGCATAGATGCAGGTTGTTGTGGTTGTGACAAGCAGGTACGGTGGACTGTGCTGATGCTGTCACAATGTGTAGCAAAACACTCCATGAGCATGACCTTTATGTTAGGCAGCAGTGTGCACAGTCCCACACAATCAAACAACACAGTGGCTTTGTGGTTGAGACTAAATAGTGCTGTCTGTGCCACTAAATTGAGAAACCAGAGCAGAGCCAGATGTCTGAATGTATTATGAATTTACTATGATTGCTGAGAGTCTATATTAGTTTTATAGAAATAGACATTAACACTATTGGCTGTCTTCCACAGGGGTTTAAGGTTCATCGTCTCACCTCCCATCAGATCCTCAGACCATGCAGAGCTGTCACAATTATATTATTACACATGTTTGATTTTTGACACCATAGAATACCATAAAACTCAAATCTGCAGAAATCAGTCAGATAATATTTGACACAATATCTGTCTAATTAAATGTCTTTGAGTGTGTTGTAGTACGTTCAATAAAAACTACTTGGTGTGGATTGGATGTGGTTGCCAAATCAGTAACAGTGAACACTGTTCAATATGCGATATGAGATTTCTTTAAACAAAATGTTTAATAGATTACATTAAGCTGGACAAAAAATGTTAACTTTGTCCAACATTGAATTTAAATGAATTTCATTTTAAATCATATAATTACCATGAAACCGCAGACGCTGTAGGTGGACCCCTTCCACACATACATGCTAACTTTTTCATTATGACTCACAGAGTCACCACAATCTTTCCACACTGAGAGGCAGAGACCACTCATCACCACTGATCATCACTCTATCAGATCCAGATGACAAAGTCACAGAGTGTTCAACTGTCCTCTCTATGTGTGGACTGTTATGAATATTGAAAGGAACATTTTACATGCACATCACTGATGTCCTGCGGTGCTCAGATGTCGACTATTTTTGCAATGACTTGTAGGTTGAATTTGTCCAGATATATAAGATGCAGTTTTTCCATCATCCCACCAACAAGTCGCTCAGTACAAATGTGTTGTAAGACATGGAACATGATTGCATCACTTTTACGTGTAGGTGGATCTAAGTCAAAAATGTAAACAAATGGTGAATTGGTGACAAATGAATGGTGACTGTTTTCGGCTTATGAATCATGTTCTCCTCCAAGAGGAAGTTAGTCAAAGAACAGTTATGACTGGTTGACATCATGGAAATGAATTTTAAACTGACACATAAAATGATCACAAAGGATACATTTGTGTTGGTTGCACAGATTCTCTCCTGTACACAGTATGTTCACTGTATTAACCCCAAGTTATTACATCTGTGTTGGAGACAGGAATTATCCTGTACATTCTAACTAACAAGATTCAACTTAATCGGAGATGTTTTTGACTGATCCTTCCATCAGTGAATCAAAGATGAGTCCACCCAAACTGGCCCCTCTCCTAAAAGTTTTTGTTGTCTCTCCACCCAGAGGTCCCCTGGTTGTGCCTGTTTGCAGCTCCTGTCACTCAGCCAGCCCCTGTGATGGAGGCGTGGCGGAAGAGGAGGTGATGGCGGTGGTTGTTGGGGACGTGTGATGTGTTGTGACAGCGGGAGCCGAGGCTGGCGGGCGGTCACCATGCGGCACCATATTGCCAGGCTCCCCGGGGATGAGGGATCAGCATGCCAGCCTTGCCAAGAAGTGCTAATAGGCGCAACACGTCTTGCTTTCACACATTAAGGCAAGCGAAGGGTGACAGATCAGAGCTGTGATACTGCCGCCTGTAAGGGGAAAAAAAGGGGCCACAGCACCGCTTGCCATGCAGTGCAGGCTAATGATGAAACCTACACGAGTCGAGCAATATGTCTACCCATCACAGAATTGATATGTTAGAGGACAGACATATCCATCTCTCTTGTCACAGAGCAGACCGATGCTTCCTCCTGCTCCACCAGTGTGATGCTCAACTCCATATTGTAACTGACAATAAAGTTACAGGTGTTGAAATGGGCTCAACACTTGGGACAGAAGACGTCTTCATTCTCACCTAGAGCAGGAGAGGTCAAGTGGGCTGCTGTGGGCTTCAACACCTTTGTCACAGCTGTTACCAGGACCACAGCTTGGATGGACACTGTTGAGTTCTATGTTCCCTGTCGAGCGTCACGATGAGGTTCTGCACTCTTTTTGTTGTCACTTTCATTATTACTTCCTGCCTCTCAACTTGTATAATTCAGATTCCTGGATTCTATAATTACAATTTATTTATCAGATCTAATTTACGTCATCTCAGTTTGGATATTACCCAAATACTACGCTTCATCCAACTATATTTCATGTGGTTCGCAGTGGTTTGAACAGGTCAGATCTTAAAGGTTATTTCTTCCATATCAGTGGGACAAATATGAAGTCAGTGATGGATGCAGTTGAAGTCACAGTAGAAGACCTTTGTTTTACAGCTTCATGTGTACCTGTTCCTCATCAAATATTCAAGTAGAATGCAGCACTGACAGTAAAAGTAGGCTCTGTCCTAATACTGACAGTAGTTTGACCCTAAGTGGTTCCGTCTTGCATTCATAATGAATAATGTGTAATGGATAAGCACATGCTAACATATGCCATGAATGAATGTAGAGTAGTTAGACAGGGTGTGAGGCTTCCTTCTTCTATTAAATGTTTCATAGAGGATTCCTTTGGACTTTACAGTGTGACCCAAATGCAAAATTAGACACGATACATGAAAATGAAATGAATGATGTATGGAGATGGTGGTTCATCTCTGTGTCAACCCTATGATTGCGCGGAGAAAAAACTGTATGCCTTAATGGTCTTGGTCACAAAAACTGACTAAAAATTAATCTTATGATTTGATTTTAACACAATTTTAAACACAACCCTATGTCGTGACATTATTTAATGTCCAAGAAAAGGCTTGATTTTCCTTCATGAAACAAATCAACAATTTAAAAAAATGAATCACTAAAATCAATAAAAATGAGATTCTTAAAACAAACTGATAAATATTGTGTTTTTGCGACAGCTGCCTCCTCCGTTAGTTTGAAGAAATTAAGGTTTAAACCAAACAGAAATGACTTCATAAAATGTATTTTTACACCATGGTGTTTGTCTGGGGATGAGATCTAAAACATAAAGACATAAACATTTTGTTATCCACTTTGCAGAATTCATAAAACCCTGCACCAGGACAGACGTGCTCATCTTTTGTCTATCATTGTCCTTGATAAACCAACTTGACTGTCCAGCAGCCAACCTCAATAATTCCATGACTACATTTTTGACTGGACTTGACTGACTACTCCCCCCCCCCACTTGCTTTGACGCCTGCGGTCCCTGGGGCCATGCTATGCTTGCTGAAGCGCTGTGCTGTGAGCCAGTGTGAGGCCTGCCATCAATATGGGTGAGTTACAGAGGTCACCGGTTCAAACGCAGTTCACCGCCACACGCCTACACTTTGTGCGTGTTGGAGTGTCAGGGTGTGTAAGTGTGCATGTCAGGAAGGATACATGTCTGTGCGTATGTTTTGAAATTGTGATTATGTTTTTGTGATTGCGTGTGTGTGTTTGTGTGTCACCATATTTTTTTGGCTTGTGTGTTCAGCATCCCGGGTGGGGGCAGGGGGTTCGATCCCGGGCCTTCTGCCAGCTGACATAATGAACATGTTCTCGCTGGGGCATGTGGTACATAACCAATGCTTCATACTGCACAGCAGGTGGCTTGTGTCTGTGATCAGCTCTGACACCTCATACAGCTCACACACTGAAAGGAAAAGGTCAGCTAAAATCAATATCTTATAGACCTGACAGTAATATGTTGTTTGATTTTTCATTTATCGTTGCAGGATGTGCAAACAGGATGGAGCTCATGAGGATGAGATGGACAAGGTGTAATCTGTGACAGTGGATGGGATGTTAGGACGTTTTCAACTATGACGAAGGAAATTTTCTTTTTTTTTTAGTTGCTGTCTTTGTAGTGATGTTCATCAAAATGACAAACACAGTAACTTAAAATATATATTTTTGCTGTTAAAAGTTCAAATAGCATGTGATAATACATCCTTGAATGTATTTATGCAAAAATAAACTGAGTAAAGGCTGGTGTGGTTAGAGCACAGGTGCTCCATGTTCTGTGGTTTCTGTGGTTTCTGTGGCCATCTAGTGGGCTGCTTAAATACTTCCTCCATGGAAACAAAAACATGACGCCCAGGATTCATTTTTCATTTCCTGTAAATGCTGTTTTTTAAAGCTTAGCTCATCTTTAGCATTGTGGATAAATGTGTCACATCTATGAAACATGTTTATCATGTTATATTTCTTCTTTTTATTTCCTTAATGGTTATGGGTTATTCTCTCTCTTTTTATACTTTTATATATATATGCATATCAATATAACATATCCATAAAACATATATAATATATGGTCAATATAATTTGCCGTTGATCCTCCATGCGGACATTTTTTTAACATATACTTAAAGTTGTTTAACTGAATGCATGCAGCAACAATGCAGTACAGATTATTGGAAACACAGAAGTTCTCAGAATTGCAAGTGTGACTGTGTCTGAGAGTGCGTGTATGTGTGTGTCTGGGAGTTGTTTTGATCAGTGAGTAGAAATTGTTGCTTTTCATTTCTTGTTGACCGGGTATGTGGTTTTTCTGTAGTAGATCTCATTGCGTGCATGTGTACCTGTAGACGCTTATTCTAAGCTTACTTTGTGGTTTCTGAGTCCCGGATGGGTGGGTGTGTTTTTCATTTTCCTGATACTGTGATGTTAGTTGCACAGGGCTGAAGATAAAAGAAACAAACTTGGTAAAAATAGCTTAGCTGATGAAAGAGGGAGACCAACATTCAAGTGAGCTAAACAAACTAAAAACTAAAAGAGGTCAGGGGATCTTTTTTCCTTCTTCATTGATTGGACTGAAAATGCATCAAAGTGTCTTGTGAGCTACATTTTTAAAAGCTATATTTGGTACAGAAACTTATATTGACTAGATTCGGATGGGCAATATTTTGCTCCACAATAACAATCTAAAGGATCGCAAACTAATTTCTGGAACAAATACAAACTTTTCTTGTCATTGCAGTTAAAGTGATTCTAACTCTAAAGTAACTCTAATTAATATTTCTGAAATTGATGTCCCAACGTTTCACTCAAATCTCTTTTTAACTTTTTTGCACAGCAACACATGTAAATACGATTTACATGTGTCAAAGGCTCTAATACTAACAAAGAAAGGGAATTGATATAGCACGAGAAAGAAACAAGTACAACAAGCACACACAATTTCAGTGCAAGTTCCAGTTTATTTGCCAGAATATTTACAGTGAGACAAAAATGACTCTTTATGTACCTAAGTTGTTGGTTTCTTCTTGTTTATCACATTCGTGAAGTTGATTACCAGCAACGACATTCCATTATTTCTCATTAGTGTTGTTGAGTTCATTAGCACTCAGGTCTCCACGGGGTCCTCACATTATCAAGGAGAGGAACCTGACTCCTGTACCTGTCACTTATCTGAAGATATTTTTATACACTGAACAACCTTTTGTCTATAATTGCATTTTTTGTCCGGGCCTTTCTTTCTTTACCATGTGACTCATAATATAAATTTGTGGTAAGGAAATATTTAATCTTAATCAGATTTTTTTTTCACAGCTGGATTTTCCTCTGCATGAATCCAACTTTTAGGCTCCTGAGTAAACCAAGACATGAGTTTGCCAATATGGGATAAAAAGGAAGAAAAGACATGAGATGACTTTACATTTTGCACTTTTGATTTGGTTTATACATTGACAGTAAAGACAAAAACCTGGACTATAGATAATTACACTGGATGGTGTGTTATGTTTGCACAGTTCACATGGATGTACCGGTGAAGCACAGAGTGTGTATAAATCAGACTGTGTCACATTGCAAACTTATACATTATAGCTGCTGGTCAACAGGTTTTGGTTGTAAACATCCTTTGTTGGTAACTGTCAAAAAGCCAAGTCTATTTTTCAGAAACAGGAAATATTCTTGTTGTCTTTGGTTATTTGAATTGATACAGGTCCTCTCAGTGGAAATATCCCCCCCCATACCTCCAAAAAAACAAACAAACCCAAAAACATCCCAAATGACACCTCTGCGGCACCTCTGTGATAAATAAATCCTAACACCACATATAATTCAATTATAATTTCCTCTGCAAACCTATTTGTTACTTGAAAAGTTATGAATTGATTTAGCTGAAATTTGGGATAAGGATGGGGAATGATCCAGGGAAGAATCCATTATGTTTTGGTATTGAGATCCAACGTTTCTCAATTTTATTCTAATATATGATAGACCTGGAGATACTTAAGATTATATTTGAACATTTGTGTTGTTCAGAAAGAACAACACAAAGTGAGTTTATTATTAACCTTAAACTCTGGTAAACATGGGTCCATCCTCCCATGGTTTTATCTTAAATTCTAGTGACAAGCCCAATTTCCAAACATATCACATATATAATATGTAAAATAAACAAAAAATACAATTTAACAAAAAAAATCAAAAATACAAATAAATCATAAACTAAACAAAATGGAGTACTAGTAGAAAAGGCATACAAATTCCATTATGTCTAAAGAATTTTCTGAAGTAAAAATAATCGTAATTCCATTACCGAATTCCAGAATGCATCCTAATGTACTGCATTGATCACCATTGGAAACTTTGGGGTTTTCACTAGAAATTTGAATACAACTTTATGAAAGGGGACCTATCGGTGGTTAACAAGTCAGCAAGCGATCAGTCAGTCACTCCAGTTTTGTTGATTGTTGCATTCAAAAATGGGTTTTCCTAAAAATGGCGTTCTACGCGTTGCAAAACTTGCAAGTCGAGGAAAAGAAAATCTGCCCTTCGTGTAATTTTCACCTGAACGCACGATACACCGACATATCACGGTGGTTTGTGGGAAATGTAGTCTTCTCGCGCCAATATGGCGGCGTTGTTGTAATGACGGGACTACATTACCCATATATGCACTTAATATTTCGATGATAGGAGAGATTGCAAACCGCGAGCCTCGCAAACTGTAAATGAATTATAGCAGTTTTAATAAAAAAGTTTACGAACGGACTTTTGGATTAAACCGGGTTACATACAGTGAACTTACTGTTTCAGAGAACAAATTTATTCACAAAATGGACTACTGTTCAACATGCTAATGTTACTCACCCCTGTTAGCGGTGAGTAACATCACTTTATGACGTTAGCGCAGCATACAGCGCCTAGCTACGTCACGTTATTGCTGCTGTAAATTTGGACAATAGCGGGGACTTTGAAAATTGCAAATCCCCGCAAATTTCGCGGACTTTGCTTGATTTTCGAAGAATTCTCGCGATTTCCTGGAGGGACGAATCAACCTGGGCTTGTTGACTTTCCACTTCTGGTTTAAATGACTCGTGATTTTTGCATTCGGTAACTGATAAATGGGTAACTGAGTATTGTTATTGACTCGTGTGCTTTTCTTTGTTGCTCACACGATATCTCAGTAAACAAAAACAATTAAATGTAAGTTAATTTAGTTTTGGTGTCATCACATAACCTGAAAGTTCTAACTTAGATATTAGCTCACTGGAGGACATACAGTACCACTTCATACGGAGTAAGACAGAAAAACTGTAGGCTAGCAATTTTTAGGATTATATATGGATTTACAGACACTCCAATTTGAAGTTTTTCAATAGAGTACATTAGTCTTACACACTTGCAAAATAACGGTCTGTACATACATTTTTAAATATTTCTACAGGTAGTGATATAGGAACATACATACAGAATAGAATAATTATGACTCTTTAAAGCCCTCATTGTTGTACCGATTGAGTATGTCCACACTGCTGACTGTACAGCTTCTTATGTAAATTTATGTAGTTTTGTAGTGGTAGAACTGCTTTGGATTCAGAGTGCTGCTCAAGGGAACCTCAGTGGATTAGATGTTTTTTGACACCAGAACTTGAAACTAAGCAGTAAAAAAAAACCCAAAAGGTTATCGCATCACATAGTGTCCATGATCTTATCTACCCTGATTTACCTGCTCTGATCACTTGCGATGCATGGGTGTGTGTTTGTGAGTGTGTGTAGGTACAACCCCTGAAAGTTTCAGATTAGCTGACATCAGTGTAAATTTTATCTTTTTAAAAAGTTCAAGTTCCACAAGCAGATCTTAGGATAAGATTCAATTTGTGATAAAAAACAAAAAAAACAACCCTTGTATCAAAACAAAACTATCTTCATTGCTTAAACCCTGCAGAAATAGTTTCGCTGACTGGAGAGGGTGTTTCTGATATCAAATCTCCGTAACTGAAATACATTACATTAAAAAAATTCTCAAAGCTCGCCAGTTAAGTCTTGATATCATGCAACCAACTGTACATTTTTTTTTGTTGGGTGGTCTGGGCAGTCGTGACTTGTGACATCATACTGTTTTGAAGGTGAGATCTTTAGGAAGAGCAGTTAATAATTTAAAATCTTTGTACAGAAAAGTATCCAGTGCGACAAGATTTTGACCTTTTGAGTCCTGTATGTACAACATCGTGCAAGCACATGGGAGGAATACTGAATGTCACCAGCTTGAGACATGTGGTTCATCACCACTTGCAAAAATATAACTTCATATTTTTTGCCTTGATAATTACAGATAAACAATATAAATATTACATTATATATGGATAATGTATGAGGGACAATAGATACATTGTAAAAGCTTTGCTAACTTAAAGTGCTAAGATATTTAAATGTCTGAACAGGCCACAAGCATAAAGATACATTTTGATAAACATATTCCCTCATATTGTAGAGAAGATAAATCAATGCCCCCGCCCTGCAGGGTATCATCAAACAGGCTGAAGCCACCTTCAGTCAAATCCAGACTTACTTTCACATTCTCCAAATTGTCAGTACATTTGTGAGAAGATGAAACTCTACGCTGTTAGTGACACATTTTGAGTGGAATGTTTAATACTTTATAAACTGCTCTTAAAACATACAAGTTATTTTTTCAGATCTGAAAGTGAAGAAATCGAAATACTTTAAATTTCGATTGACGACCTATCGCCTTCGCGTGTGCCTTTGTTTGTCAGATCAGAGACCCCCCCGCCCCAAAAAAAATCTTACATACTTGTAACGTAGAAAATTCAAAGCAGGTACATTTCAAGCTTAGTGGGTATGAGAATAGTCTGTCAAAATATAGCTATTCAAAGACATCTCCCTGAACATGCAGTGCCCCGAAACTTGCCAGTTTGCTTCTCCTCTTTTTCGTCATACTTTGCAAAATCAAAGTGATAACAACACTGTGAATAGAAACAACACGACACTGGAAACTGTCTGAAACCACACGGTGAAGACATAACAGCAGCAGCCAGAGCCAGTGATCATACAAGTGAGACAGAGCTGTTTGTCGGGCAGCCAATAAAGGACCGCACGAGAGGACTCATACCTTTAAGTCATCACACATAGCATGGCCTATGATTAAACATTTCACTTTGAGCAGGTCTGCCAGTCTCTTCCCTAAGCTAGATGAGAGAGTGCAGATGTGTGCCACCTAGTTGCCATGGTAATCAGATCTTGCTGTTCTCCAGGTGGGAGTCGATGTGCTTGATGAGGGCATCATCAGGGTAACCGACGGGGAAAATCAGCTGGCAGAGAGGGCAGCTCCGCATGTCACTCTCCTCTGTCTCCATCCATAGCTACACACACACACACACACACACACACACACACACACACACTATTAGAATGAAATTACACTTGTCACTATGTTATTAGCCATTTAGAGAGATGCAACAAAATGACAAGTAGTGAGTAATCACTTGTGAGAAAAGCCATAGGGACCACCTGATTTTATCATGAACAGAGTAGGTGTAAATGTCATCACCATCATCATCATAATCATGATCACCATTTAGCCTGAACGACCATTTTGGGAATCTCAGTTTAAATGGTAATATCTTTATGTAAGAAAAGGGAAAGAAAGTCTGAGGGCCATTAAGACTTGTAATGTCACATAGGTCAGTACAAAGTGTTCTAAGGGTACAATGTAATACATAACTTCGAACGAACCGACCTTCAGTATGTTTGATTTTATTCAAGCTGAATGTGGCCTTTGATATTTAACTTGTGACCTTCTCTCTGCTCAGGCTTCCTCTCTTTTGTTCTTCATATTTGAAGACTAGAAACCAATGCATCTGTGGACCTCTTAAGCCCTTTGAAACACTGCCTGCGATATTTGGCTCTGGGTTTTACTGCAAAAAAGTTTCAACTCTATAAAAAGAGTTAATTTGTCTGTTAACTCACATTAATTGAAGGCCAGGACTGAGCGTGTTCTGCTGACAAATATCCGGGTGGGTGGCAGCTGAGGGTGTTCGACCGCTGTGGGATTGGGAAGGCCGAGCAGGATGCTGGGCCTCTCATGACACCAGAGGGCATAGCCGAGGACAGCACACCTAGAGTCCGCGGTGGGCTAATGGGATGTGGGCAGGTCCACTCTTCCTCATCTTCTGAGGACTGTGGTGGTTGGGGAGCTGCCGTGGAAGGGGGAGGAGGATCAAAATGTAGGTGGGCCACCTCTGACAGGGGAAATGGCATCTCCCTGGAGTGCCGCAAGGAGCTCTCCCCAAGGCCCCCGTCTCCAGCACTCGATTGG
>OMNV01016481.1:139735-170866 GCA_900303265.1 Brotula barbata | reverse complement strand
CGGGGAGCCTCTGTGCTGCAGTCCGCCAAGTGGGGAGCCCACGTGTTGCGGCTGCTGTTTTGAGTAGCTTTCAACATAAGGCCGGGGCTTTGGCAGGGTAGAGACCGGGTCCAGAGTAAAGCGACGTGGGCACTGGTAAGCAGATGGATCGGCCACCTCCGAGTAGCTGCGGCGGCCCTGAAAGCTGGCCCGCAGGTGCTGGCTGGGTGGCCTGCAGGAGTAAGATGCTGGTCCATCATTGACATCTAACAGGGGTGAGTGGCGGTGCATGTCGGGGGAGAGACGCTGCAGCACTGGAGAGCGTCTCTGCTGGATTGGAGAGTGATGGGGCTGAGGGGGGACTGGGGAATGACGCTGCGGGATGGGCGAGTGGCGTTGAGATACGGGAGAGTGACGCTGGTGGTGGATGGGAGAGTGAAGTTGGACTGTGGATACAGAAGAATTAAAAACAACATTTGAAAACACATAGAAAGTTTAAGAGTAACTTTGATTTGAGAGCAGTGACCAATCACACCTGACTCTCATATTCCTCCAACCTTGTACCCTACCGATCATCCATCCCCTCAGGCTACATTGTTCCCAAGTCGTCCTCACGTCACCTCATTTTCTTCCTGTCTTCCATTTTATTTATACTGCCTCCATCTTTCCTATTACCTTTAATGCCTGGACTCTCAGGAGAGTTAGATGAGAACCTCCAGTCTGAGTTTCCCTTATCCCAAGCCACGACTTTAACCCAGTCAGCCTGGCAGTTCTGAACTGTCATATGATTGTTTAAATTTTTAATACCTGCATGTGTATAGCAGTGTAACTAAATTACTAATTGTGCACCAGCCACTGGTTGGAAGAACAAACGCATTACTGGTAAAAATGTCATTGCTTCACCACCTTCCTGATCGTTCTCAAATATGATCAGCGGTATCTCATCACAATATGTTCACCACAGTCTTCAAAGTAAGTCACCAGAGATGCTGGAACAAGATGGCCATTCAACACAGACAAACATTTAGTTCTTCGATGTGTTCACAAACAACAAGAACCTGACACATACAGTACAATGGCTACCGTTTCGTGTAATCACAAGATCGCTATCAACCATTTAAGAAAAATAAACCGGGTATGTTGATGAGTCAGTCACCTCTTTTTTAGTCATCATTCAGCGTTCAGCTCCACTTCCCATATCAAAGAGGAAACATAGTCGAGGTGTTAAAAGGGAGGGGGTGTTCATGCGCTCAACGCGCTCTGAACCTCTAAAATAAGACAAAGCAGTCTGTAGGGAGTGCTCACTTTTTTATGGTAAAGCACCCCGGAGGGTTTTAATGTCTCCTCTAAGAATCTAATTTCCCTGGTTTTATCAGTGATTTGCTAAAACGTATTGTTTTGTTGTTAATAATAGCCAAAAAGCAATCACAACTTTTCCACAATCCTTCAACTAATTAAGTTGAAGTACCATACAAGTTAGATTAATGTGACACAATACAACAGCCAAAAGCTGTTTGGGTTTTTTTGGTGTTTCACCCACTTTTAGTGTCAGAAAACTCCAGTTATTTATCGATTTAGGTGATAAAACTTATAGTTTATATGATCCACTTCTCTGTGAAATGGTGTGTGCTGTTTGGTTTGTGATGAGTAGTAGATGCATAGTTGTGAGAGATCAATGTGCATTTGTAAATTATTCTCTACAAAAAGTTAAAATACAGAAAATAATAAAACAACTTGGATGATGATATTAATGTGTTATAGTAATTTATTTTAAAGGCGTTTTGTCAAAATGATGAAGTTCCATGTTATAGCACATTTTACATTCTAAAAATACCGTACATCCAACTATAATCTCTTCAGCCAGAGGAAAAACATCCTGAACACTGGCTAGAGAGGTCAGGATTATTGTCAAATTAGATGTGGACAGATGCAAACCTGGGCTCGCCTGCTCCTGTGAAGCTTTTCTCAGAATCTCCGTCTGCTTGGCGCTCAGAGCTTGGAGGCGTCCCAGCTCCTCTGTTAGCTCAGTGTAGGCCAGAGCCAAATTCACCCTGTAGGGAAGAGGAAAGGAAATAATTGTGTAATTGTTTTACAAAACAAGTATAATTTTATTACGTCCAAGTGATAAATAAAGTAATTCAGTTCAAGCAATAAATCATAGCACACGCTTCAGCAGTCAGATTACCATCCAAGCAACACTCAATGATTTCGGCCAGGCTGACACAGCCTCACAAGGCTGTCTGATCGGAAAGGACTGATATTTTTATAGTGTAAATTGCAGCGCATCATTTAAGTGCATAAAATCACACAATTTGCAAGCAAGACGTGTCTTGTCGCTCTCATGGGCCATGTTGACAGAGCAACTCTATTTCCAGAACCGTAAACAAGGCGGGGGTACTTATAGGCTTTGCCGTCACAACCATGGCAACAAGCTGAATTTGCTCTAACTCTTTAGCCTACAGAGTAAAAAGGATCTGAATCACAGGAGAATAAGTAACAGTATCATTTGAAGAATGCTAAAAGTATAAATTGCTGCAGGAGAGGCATTATATACTGTTCACACACCCAAAGTCAACCTCTGATTTACACAACACTGTGTAATAGTGATCACAGCATTATTAAAGGGATCTCTATTTAATTTTTTTTCAGTGATAATGCTCATTATATTTATTGTGTGATTAACATTTCAGCTTAATTATATTTACTTTAAATGTGTATACATGCATATTTATGTCTTGTATTTATCTACTTGTACATATGCAGTACTTTTCACTTCTTATTAGAAGCCCAACTGCAGTTTGTCATATTATACTTGCACTACCATGACTTAAATGTGAACTATAACTCTAAATATAAGTATTGCTTTATATATCTACACAGCAACGACACACATCCCTAACAAAGGCAATGCAATAGTTGCTAAGCATCTATTTGGTAGGTGCTATTCATGTGGTTAGAGGTAGAGAAACAGAAGTGGTGTATGACATGCATTGCAGCAGTTGTTTTAGAACCAAATGGTAGATTAGTCTCTGCAACCCCCAAATCAAGAGTGTGGGGAGGCGCTACTCACATTTTGAGAACCACTGGTTTCTAAAGCTGACACGTGGTTTGCATTAATACTGTAAATACCTGCAGCTGTCAAATAGCAAACACAAACTTATCAGTTTTGACTTTTTGACTTTCTCTATAGTTCCAAATTTTATGCTACAGGTAAAAGTTAAGAGTTTGAAGGCGAGAGCAAAGCATAATTGACATAATATTCACACAACTCATGAGGACTCAGAGAAGGCAGATCTTATAAAACCTTTTTCACCTCTTGGTTGATGATTTTGCTGAGCTCATTCCCCCTTAGAGATGGTGGTTGACAGAATAACAAAGTGACGCTTATGCATATTCTGGGGATTTCTGCTAAATATGAGTAGATATAAACTGTCATTGTAGCACGTTAACAAAAAAGTAAAAGAAAGACGTGTGCCCTGCCTACATAGCCCAAAACTTGCACATTGTCAAAATAATATGCACCCAAGCAAACCCCCACACTAACCTAATTGCATCGTACTACTTGCGTGTGCGTGTATGTGCCTGCTACTTGTGTGGGTGCATAGCCTTTAATGTAGACTAATAACAAAAAATTTTCATATTTTTCCTTCAGGAACTAACGTGTTATTCTTCACATCTTCTTTACATCTTTACCATATGCAAAAAAGGAGAAGCATGCTTCTGTCCTTGTAGTTTCCTGTCACAAGTACAAATAAATGACAAAAAGCAGTATGGATGGATGGATGGATGGATGGATGGATGGATGGATGGATAGATAGATAGATAGATAGATAGATAGATAGATAGATAGATAGATAGATAAATAGATAGATAGATAGATAGATAGATATTACAGTTAAGTTCAGTCTCAAATCTCGTTTCAGGGAATGAATACAGTTAAAATATACTGGTTGGACTTCGCAACTAGCACACCTTGTTTCTATAAACCTGCTGTAACACAAAAGGAGGGCATCAGACCTCCTTCTTCCACCACAACAAAGCAACTGCAACAACAATAGTCTGTTGTTCAATAAGAAGGAACATCGCACAATATGAGCTTGACTACGGGTCATCTATATTAAGAATTTGTGCTTAAGCAGGATAATAATAATAATTTTACTCACTTGAATGATTCAAAGAGCCCGTTGCACGTAAAGACTTTGTCCGCTCATGCACCTTTGTTCGTTACTCTCGGATAACCATCTGCTCGAGTCGAGTGATACAGTGCAGATACATATTTCAGTAGAGATTCTTCATGCCCCTCTTACCTTTCACACATCTTATCTGTTCTCAGGGCAGCAAGCAACACCTCTCACTCTTTGTCAAACCAGAATGTAAACACCTGCAGCTGAGTGTGTGCAGTGGAAAAAACTGATTTCTGAACGATCAGTTGTTTTTGTCTCGCTAAAACAGCTTGAATATTTGTCACATTTGTTTGTGTGGAACCATACATAGACACGCAAACTGCAAGACAGGTGTGATTATGTCAACGCAGCAATGAAGAAAGATTTGTGTCAGTGAATCGATCAGGCACCACTGTGAGTGCGTGGGACATGAAAGGAGGAGTGTGTGGGCTAAAATCAGACATATGACCTGAAAAGACCGTCAGTGTGAGATCTGTGCATTTGAGCTCCTATTTGCTTGTTAACACTCACTACAAACTAAACTTATATTCAAGCCAGGTATGGAAATAAATGGATTAAAGATGTTACTGTTCATTGGATATTTCCCTGGCGGGGGTCATTAAAATGAATCTCTCATCCCTCATGTGCATTAACAAACTTTATAATATGATTTTGATGTCATCTGCTGGCCTTACACACCTCTGGCCTTAAATAGTATTGGTGTTAAACGTTCATCAAGTAACACTTGGTGGGTTTTCACAGTCTGTTGTCCATAAACGGTCACACTGTCTACTTCTGCAATCTGCATGAATCATCTCAGTGGAAGACGCAGAGGTGTCAAACAGTCCACATTCAACCCAAAACACAAACTGATGATAATGCAAAGAGAGCAATTTTTCACTTACCTGCAAAAGTTGCGTATTTGTGATTCATGTCATGCATGGATGAAGGATCATTGACCGAATTTTTATGATAACATGAAAATTCGACATCAGATTAGATCAAATTAAATTGAAAAATCAACTCGTAGAGTCTTGGTGTGATGTTGGGCCACCATCAGCCGCCATCAGCTGCCAGCACAGCTTCAATGTGCTTCAATGCATTTTTACTGTACGAATATCTGAACTTTACTGGAGTGATGGAAATGGACTGCTTTTCCATAAACCATACTTCTTTTTTAAAAGATTGTTTTCCAAGATCAGCTTTATTATGATAGGTACAGCAGAGAGAGTACTGCACCGGTGCAATATGCAAAGTATTTAAAGTATTCAAACGGATGGAAATCTTATGACTGCGAAGGCCACATTGATATGCGTCATTTTGATACTCACCAAGCTGTTTACAGACCATTTGTGTCTGATGGATAGGAGCATTGTCATAATTGGAGAGAGCGCTCCCTTTCGCATAGAAAGAAGAACGCAGCAGCCCTTCCTTTGGACCTCCCCTCCACCGTAGGGGGCAAACATTTAGCTGCTCTGTATGAGCGCACGCTTGCCAAAATATGATGAAGGACCATATTACTCTTTTCGACATCTTTCCGCACCAGGTCTTCTGGTATGGATTTATGTTTTTAAAGTGGGTTTATGTACTGAAGTGTCCCTCTCTCTGTAATTGTCTGATCATATCATGCTTTGACATTCTCAGACACTGAAGTTTCTCTTTTGTTGGTTTTTCCTTTAATTTGTCACCTTACTCTATGCCTTCATTTATTGGAAACAGCTTGCACTTTCAGAAAGCCTCGGACGGCTTAGTCAGTTACGCTGCAGTAGTACGCAAGAGCATACTGCTAGGTGGCTGCCAGAATCTACATCAGCACAGCTTGTGGTTGGTGAGGGCAACTCATTCAAAGTTATAATTAGTTTGTTATACAGAAATAAAAGTCTACTCATGCAATCATAGGAAATTAATTGGTATTGTAGTGTAGTAGTGTAGTATTGAGACATCTGTCACAAAACAAAATACAATTCATATTACATAGTAGTAATGACAACTGGGGCAAAGGTGGCAGCTTTGCCTCACAAACAAATACTCCATATCAATCTGTGCCATTTACCCTAAACGAGCCCAATTACAAGAAAAAGCACCACGAAAGGAAGTAGGCATCAGAGATTTTCGAAGTGGGGGTGAGTGGTATTGTTGAGTAAAACCAAGAGGTGACCATGGTCTGGAAAAAGCAGTAGGCTTCAACCACACACTGTGTTCTACTCATCCTCACTTGCCTGTTTCACCATTTACTTTCAGTTTGTTCCCCACCGAAACACATCTGGGGTTTCACTGTGTGGGAGTCCGACCTGTTGTGGTTTATTTTTTACCTGAGACACCTTGCAGGCAGTCATACAATGTCTGACGGGGGTAGGATAGATTATCTAGTTTTATTCCTCACAGCTCACATTTCCTTTATTGGCTTTAAATGTTATAGAAATGAAAGCAAAAGAAATGAATATGTACTGTTCCTCTTGTTTTTGCGATTTTTTTGATACATGGGAAGTATCAGAAAATACACAAATGGGAGGAAATGGAGTGAACATTACACTGTGCTTACACTGCCCTCTACAGGTCAGAATATCCTGTTGTCAGTCCTCAAAGGATGGATGGAATGAGTGGACATTCAATCTTCAATCTTATGCAGCAGTACTACTTATTATCTTATTGCTGCATTTGAACCCAGTTAATCTTAGGAAAAAGCTTATCTTATTTTCTAAGGATGCCACAAGGGTCCCTTGAATGCATCACAGCAGGAGAGCTGATGCGGAACAGCAGGGGCTGCGGCTGAAACATTCCTCCGTCCTCTCTCATTCCTTCCTTTCCTCAAATGATTCTTACTTCTATTGCTTCCTCTCACCCTTGTCTTCTTGTCCACTTCCCTCCCTTACCCTCCTTTTTACACAGGTGATCTCAGTGCCTCCCCCGCCCCTTTGCCCAGTGATCTGCTCTTGTCACTTACTGCTCATCTCCCACCTTCTTTATCCACTCCACATCACACTGCTTGCACGGAGAAGTCAGTTCCTGCCGAAGTAGAGCATGAAATTAGATTAACGTGCAGGCGCTGCAAGAAAATTAGACAAAATGTGACAGCAAGGGACATTTTTCAAAGTGAATTTTAGAAGTTGGATTTTAAACAGAAATGTCTAGTCAAAAATTTCCATCAGCTCTAATGGCAGATAAATTTTTTTTTGCAGTGCATCTTTTTATGTTTCAGATGAAAGCAAGATGTACAGAAAAATTATGAAAATAAGGTTATTTTGTTCCTGTCTTCATCACTGACCCTCTCCCTCTGGTTGTTCTGCAGCTGTCTCATCTCCTCCTTTAGTCTCTCACACTCCGCCTTCAGCTCCTCTTCCCGTTGACACGCCCCCTGGGCTTCATGCCGCACCCCTTCTAGCTCCGCCTCCAGCTGCTGGAGCTTCAGATCAGACAGGGTATCCAAACTACGGGAGCTCTGGAGGGTCAGGGCAGGGCAGTCCAGCACTGGGGAAGAGATAGGGGGTAGTTAAAGAGCGGAAATTTCAGAAGCAATAACATGTTTGATTGAGGGCTAAAAATTAGAAAGCTACAAAGTTAATTCGACGGTTGACATCTTGGTATTCCCAAAATCTACTATGATGCAAGAGGTTTTGCTTCCTCTTGCTCTGAAACTCTTATGGTGGTTTCAATGGCATTGTTAATTATATGGATCAAATTAAATTTGTTATGACTAGTTTCAAAGTCAGGTAGTTTTCCTTTTATCCAATCAATCTGCTGCTTTGTGTTGGTTAAATTTTCAGAGCACCATAGATAAATGCGAAGCAGAAAGTTGATGTATTTTCAGGGTCAGGATTTGTACCTGGGTGATGTGATCTGTGTGGGCGTGTTCGTGATTCAGCTCCGCTCACACAGACTCAGTCCTTGAGCCAGAAGATATTGTAATAGCGCAGCAGAAAGCTTTTTATACCGACTCCTCCGGCCTCCTCACAGTACACTCATACATATTGTTTGTGTATTCACGATACATGAGCACACACGCTGTACTTTATACACTGCAACATTTCCCCTCAGATGCACCCTCGTTCACACATTATTTGTCATGTAGTCTTCCACATAAGCATACGCAGCTGAACATGAAGCACCAATACATCACTACCTTGGCTACAGTCACCACAAAAAGCAGATGCTTACATTTTTCTTTTTAATACGAGGGCTTATTGCCTCTGCAACATTATTTTCACCTCTACACCAAGCTACGCCATCATCATCGTCTGAGGTAGTGATGACAAATCATTGCAATTTTTCTCTTTGCTGCCCACCTGCTTTAGGAGGCCAGACTTAAACATATGTTAACTCCAGAATAGCTAACATTTAACAGAAGTAATGACTAATAAAAATCAGCAGTAGTGGACTAGTAGTAGTATCTGTTACCTTAAATTTGCAGCGTTGGAACAAAAACAAGACAATCTGCTGACTTGGTGATACAGTTGGCTTTACAACCCAAAGCGGCTATCCCAAGGGATTTAATCCTGCATTCAGCCACATTTTTCCTCATAGCATAAATACAGATAAAGAAGTGGGGCTGCCTGCCCTCTTTGGAGCTTCCTTGTAACAGTTTTCATATTCTGTATTTCTCATAGATTTGCAATTTAAGAAGACAAATTGCGCCACAGATTTCCTCCAGCATTTGGTTGTACACAGTAACCATCACACAGAAGAACAGATGGGAGCACCAGGCTTAATAATACAAGAAGGTGCCAGAATATACAGTAAGAGCCACTCCAAACTTTTTCCATTATCCTGTGATTGAATTTCATCTGAGGCACCCACAGAGAATGCATCTCTACTTTTATGAAAGTGTGACTGGGAATAAGAGCAAAATGGCCAAACTGATTCTCCTGCCAATAGGCCGATGATAAACCCGACCTGCTGAAATGTTTACTGGCCAGAATGTTGGATTTCATTAAGTGCTGAGAAACAGGAGAGAGAAAATGAATACTGTCCTGCAGCTTGTTTTATTGAATTCTATACAGTAGATCAATGTTAACAAATATTCTCTGTCTATCTATCTATCTATCTATCTATCTATCTATCTATCTATCTATCTATCTATCTATCTATCTATCTATCTGTCTGTCTGTCTGTCTGTCTGTCTGTCTGTCTGTCTGTCTGTCTATCCATACATAGACCGACAGATGGATAGATCTGTCTATCTGTCTGTCTGTCACTGTGTGTGTCTGTCTGTCACTCACTGTGTGTGTCTGTCTGTCACTCACTGTGTGTGTCTGGGCCGGCATGGAGCTGCAGGTACTGAATGTCTTTGCTGTGAAGCTGCATGTTGAGCTTCTGCAGGGAGCTGTCTCTCTGCCTCAGAGCGGACTCCAGGCTCAGGATACGCTCTACATGTTTCTCTACTAGGCTGGTCTGAAATAATACACACACAGACACACACACACACACACACACACACAGAGAGAGAGAGAAAGTCAGATCTATCTGTTATAGTGTTGCACTGATACTGTGACACGTAAATCACTGTGGATTTGTGAATTTCTGTTTAGGAAGGGTGGAATGCAGATGGAAGCTCAGGAGTCTGGAATGATCTTTTGCAACAAATGCATAAAAGCACTGTAACACACTGAATATTTTAACCTTTTAAAGTGCTTCAACACAACACAAATCACAGACAGGCTAATGGTGACCATGACTGCACTGTGAGCAAAGGACAACGAGGCACGTTATGCAGATTGAGTCATATTAATGACCAAAATCACAGCTTCAGGTGATATTGCAACTGGGTTGGTTCTTGGCAACTGTCTTTGGCTGGGCTCATCCTTTAATCACTCGCACTATTTAAAAGTGCTGAGGTTGCTCTGTGTTGGCTACTCAGTGGACTTGCTCTCAGATGAGATGGTTTATTATCACAGAGGGGATCTGGGGAAAGACAGACAGCCAATCTGTTCAAATAGATGCCTCTAACTCGTCTGAACTGCCTTTGACCTGGTACCAGCTACAGACAGCATCTTTTCTTTTTTAGATGAAAGACAATTACCGTTCGAAAACCAGTGACACGTAAGAACAAAGGGAGTTGTGGTACAGAGAAAGGAAGATTGACTTTAAATCATAATTGTCTCAGAGCTGCATTGGTTTTGGTCATACATTACATACATCTTTTTGAAAATCAGCATCATGCTAAAAAGTCTTCAAAATCATCTGTTTTGTGTGCGTTGTAATGTGTATCCACTACAGCCAGAAAAAAGTGATCATGTATGTTTCGTCCAAGAGGAGAGATTTGACATCATGAATGGCCTCTTGCATCTGTTTTTACCCCTTTTCCCCATCCTGATGACAAATAATAAAATTAATCTCAGGGAACAAACAGTAAAAATGTAGATTTAGGCTTTGTTTGCATCAATCTTTTGTAGCAAAAATTGATGACAAAGTGAATAAATGAGGATGAACAGTTGCAGAAATCATGCATTTATTTTGATGCAGTTAAAAGGCTGGGTGATTTGTCACAATTCATCAAGAGTTTCAAAAATTTTTGGATGGTTTTCAGTGTCATTTTCAGAGGCAGCGTGTCTATAATTTGTCCTGGAGCAGCAGAACATGAGCTCCCCATGGAAGGGGGTCTGAAATAGACTGATACAAAATTGAAATTATTCCAAATTTTTACTTTTACTTTAGTAATTTGGAACAGCGTACACATTAGCGTAAGTACAGGTGATGGATGACGATGACATTTCATCTCTGAGATGGACGAATGGTTGTGAAATTTTAACATACTTTGTGTTGTGCTCATTCAGTATAAATCCATCATTCCCGTACACAATTAATATACAGAATAGCCTCTCTGACCATCTTATCGAGATCCCTCTGTAGGTTGCTTTTCTCCATGTGAATCTTCTCATAGGCCTGGATCACATCCTCCAACTGCTCCTCTCGCTCTTTTCTCTTCTGAAGCTACAGAGACAGAGAGGGGGGAGAGGGAGATAGGCTGAAAGAGGAAAATAAGCCTTGACATACATTTCCACTTTTCTTCTTTGTCAGCTTTCAAATTTGCTCACTGTGAAAAAGAAAGAAGCTGTTGTATAACTAACCGAATTTAGGACAGAAAAGTTTTATTACCACAGCGGGTACAAAGCAATGCCTCTCCAAATCTCCATCCTAACTACGACAACATTTGCTGTGCTATGAAAAAACCAACACAAAATAACATTTTGTGGTTTTAATGTTAGCTGTGTTTTCATTCTCAGCTCTTTTGAGCTGTACCATAATCATATAACACATGGAGGGGTGGGGGGAGATAGAGGAGTGCTTTTAAAGGCGGGAAGATTCTCTGAAGGTATCTGGTCCCTTACACAACAGAAAGAAAGAGTGAAGTAACTGTCTGAAAGGACTCTGTGAGAAAGTGTGAGTGTTAGAACTGACTTTAAAATACAACCTTAAAACTTTCCTTTTTAGTCTGCTTTTTTTTTTTTTTTTTACCGAAAATGCTTTCAAAAGTGTATTATGTCATGTAATTTTCTGATATTTCTATTTTTGTTTTCCTTAATTTATTTATTTAAATCTCTTTTATCCTAACTTTATCCTAACTTTGTGGGTTTTTTTTTACTATTTTATTGTGTATGTTTTGTCTGTCGTATTTATTTCTTATCCATAGTTTTATTTGTTGTCTTTATCTGTATTTTTAAATGTTATGTCAATCACTGATTTGACCTGCACGCTGCATGAAAAGTCCTATAGTAAACAACTTTGATTGACTGAACGGCAGAAAGAAATACAGAGCTAGCAAGGACAAAGGTTTTGATCACTGCTGTGTGGTGGAGCAGTGAGGCCTATCCTGTGTGTGTAGGTTGTAGAAACAGAAACAAGGTGAGGACAGTCTGTCAACAGCATTGTGGCTGACAGCAGGAGTAAAAGATGAAAGTATTTAAAATCAAACTAAAATCCAGGGAGGTTGCCAAATATTCATTATCACATTGTTAATTTTCAGTCCCGTGGAGTAATTCATCTAGGAATGCTTAATTTAGTGAAAAGCACCACATGAAGTCCAAAACAAAATTTCCTGGTAGACTCCTGGGTATTTTTTGATTAATACAGTAGCGTTTTTTTTAACTGCAATGTATGATGTGACAATTATTGAGGCCCATTTCTTCAGAACAAGTGGAAAAAACAAGCTCGACTAATGAACATATTTTAGGATCTTTCCAATATAATTTAAGTCTTTAGGGAGTTTTCTAAAAATAATTATCAGTATAGACAGATCACGATCCTCCTCTGGAAATAACATTATCTCCCGTTTTCTGGATGTCAACAATTTACCAAAAAAATGATATGAATGTGTGTGTGTGTGTGTGTGTCCCATGCTTATAATTTCTGCTGCTCTCATAAACTATTTCTCTCCTCTGCCTTTCTGTCTCTGCCACTGCCCAGCTTCTGTCTTTTCTCATTTTTACTGCCATCCCTCTCCCCTCCACACACATAGTCACTCTCTCTCTCCTTTGCCACTCCTAGGATAGAGTGCTAGTCTTTATACACTATGGGCACTGCCATTTTCCTGTATAATTCCTGCTCATTTTGGTGTCAAACTGACAATGTGGACACTAAAATACCTCAAAGAATATATCTTATCAAATCTATGTTTTGTATTTATTCATGTGTTTAATTTACAAACTCTTTCTCTCTCATTCATTTTGACCAATTCTCTTTGGACCTGGATCCTATTTACTGCATTGGGTATCACTTGTTGTATTTATGCCATTTTCTTGTATTTTTAAATCTTCCTCCTTGTAATTTATCATTTTTCCATCTGCGAGTCCTCTTGACCATTCAAGGAGGGCTAAAATCTTTTTGAATTGCCTCTCCCAATGTTTCTTCCCACTTGTTCAGGTTTGTAAGGGGATTTTCACTTGTTTTCTGAGACAGTTTTACACATGGTCAGAAACCATTTGTTGTCTTGGACCTGTACGCCCTTTGAGGTATTGTTTGTGACACTGGGCTGCACAAATAACATTGACTTGACCTGCCATCTCTTGACACCTCCTCTTGCCTCCCGTATCTCCCCTCCCCTCCTCCTCCCTGATATTTTCACAACCGTTCAGCATCTTACCTCATGGGTGAGGATGTTGACTCTTTGCTGCAGATTTCCATTCTCGGAGTGCAGCAGCGCCGTCTCTTTGCTCTCAAAGGAGCAGTAGGAGTTACTGTCCTCCCCAAACTCACTGATCATAGGGAACTGAAGGAGCAATTAGAGGAAGATTGCTATCGTTAAACGGTTTACTTCCCAATTTAAAAGACTCTTGAAATCACACACATGGATAAGACTGAGCAGATTTTTCTACTGCTTCAGATGATTCCCCGCTGAATCACAAAAGATTAATCTTGCATCAATCCAGCGTCAGTGTAGCCACGATCTCCATTATAAGATCACAGTTTGTGTCATATTCTCTTTTGACTTGGGTTTTTATTTTTGTTCTTCCCAAACAGTTGTCAGTGAATGCAATTTAACATTTGTCCCACGCATTTCTGTTTGTAAAAAGACAACGCCTTTCTGATGCATATCATCAAGTGCAGAAAATTTAGTGTTATTGATATCGGACACTGTTTAAGAGGACGACAGCTTCAGGGAAGATTATGTTTCTTAGTCTGGAGGCGTATGCACTGAATATGGGAGCATAGCACGGCAGAATATGTGTACAATAAAACAGCATAGACTCTTATGATATTTGTTGTAATTTGGTAAGTCATAAAAGACGATCGCCAAGGCAATCTTGTTTGCAATCCTGTGGTAGGCAGACACAACACCACACAGATGACAAAGTACGGTAAAATCTAATTGTAAAGGACCTTTCAAGAGCAAGTGTCACAAAGTTAAAATCAACTGTAACCTAAAAATAATTGCATTTCAATCGACTACCATAATTGCTGAGGAGCTTTCATTTTTTAAGTAATTTTACAGCAACTCATGCAGTGTCTGTTTGAGGTCCAAACAATGCTTTTCCATTTAGAGGAACATGCTCTGTTCAGAATAACAGCAAACGTTAACAAAGAAGTGCAAATCCCCTGGCGGCCTGAGCATGTGCACAGTGTTGAGCATCCACACTCCAAAGCCACGAATAACCTGACTTCAATCTATGTTTAAGGCAGCATCTGTCTGTATCATTTCAGCAGGGAGTTTAGCCTGCAGAGAGACCCTGCACAAAATGCCATAAATTAATAAAGAAAATGCTCTCATTTCCGAGTCCATTATGAAACACTTCTACATTCAGTATTTCAATACTTTGTGTGTTTATGTGTGTGTGGTGTAGACAAAAAGATACCAGTGATTCCATAGAGATATTTTAGATGTAAACCTCTCTTAAACATCCCAAATATCCGGAGAGTTAATATTGTAATGTCAGCATTATTTCAGTCGATTCAGAAATGTAAATTTGAGAAAGGCACATACTGTGTCCACAGTGTCACAGGTGTGATCCCAAACAGCCAACATCTGCTCTTGCTCAACACCTGTCTCTGTGGAAACGGGCCCTGAACACTGTGATGAGCACTGTGACAGCCTGGAACCTTCACAAACAGCTGCACGCTCATATAATCAGGACAGGAAGGACAGAGTGAGATGGGAATCTGCATGTCCCAAACGATGTGCTAAGCCTTACATTGCTCCTTTATTCTAATGACTACAATGGATTTTAGAATAATTCAAGGGGTAACCAGGTTTTGGTGAAACTCCTTTAGAAACAATAAGAGGGCTGGCATTTTACGCAGGTATTCCAGAGGAGTTTGCTACCTTCGCTAATAAAACAAATAACGTCAAGATTTGTCCTCAGTATTATTTTAAGTACAGCAGTCTTTTTTGTGGCTTTTTATTGTTTGAGCCATCAACTTTTATCTTCATCACTCAAGTATTATGCAACACTATCCATCTGTGAGTTGTAATGAATAGTCATATGAGAATAAACAGATCATCACAGATTGATGATAATGCTCTAATCCAAATAGAGGCTTTTTTCATCAAATTTAGTCTTTGTTCTCCATGCACTTTCACCTCAGCGACATCCCTCTTCTCCCCCACCCTTTCCAAGTCATGAACAGTAATCATACTCTCATTTCGCCCCTTCTTCTCTTTCATTTCCCTCTTTTCGCACTCCTCCCCAGCACTATTCCCCACACTTCACTTTCATTCTGCCTGCTTCACGACTGAGTAATGGTTGTCCTGTTGCCGTTTTCTTCACCCTCAGCAGCTGTCATATATTGGTTTGCGAAATTGCGAGCTGAAGTGGTTCTGGTTGTGAACCCACAGTGGCAAGGTGGCCTGACTTGTTTATAATGGAAGCTAGTTTGAGAGGAGACTTGTATTGTCAGGATAATTTTAGTTCTGACAGAATGGACATGATGGGAGGGAAATCCCCATCATTAGAGACTGTGGAAAACTGGGTCTATGAAAGGTTTATGACAGCAAGCGGAACATAAAACATAATTACATTCCCTCTGCACAACGTGAGATTCTGTGAGCATCTGCGTTATTTGTGTAAAAGTACCAGGAACACAAATCTATGCAACAGAGATTGAATTTAAATCTCTTCACCAGCATCATCTCTTCTGTGTTCCAATAAACTGGCAGAACGAATAATATGACCTCGATGAACTTTAAGAGCTCTGCGAGCAAAGATGACCCATTTGACATAATCATCCTTGACATAGTTGCTCCCCTGCTGATTTGGAACAAAAAACTCCAATAATCATAATTGATTCAATTCCTCAAACCATACTGTCAGTCGTAGTCTGCCTGTAATGAAATCAATGAAGTTGCAAAGCTGTGATGCACTATGTAATATTGGAGCCCTCAAGCATTGACCTATTTGTTTACATGTAGCAAACATTTCTCCCAATTTTAGTCCCAAAGACACTCAACCCTCTAAGGAGACTCAACCTCCGTGAGTCCTGCTAGGCAGTTGGGAGCGTGAGTGTGTTTATCTGTATAAACACACACATATAGGTCTAAGAGGTGCATCATGGGATTTAAATGAATATTCTGTATAACAAATAGATTCAGAGATAAATGTGCCGCTTAAATACATTTTCTAGTCACATTAAGATGAATGATCACTTCCAGTGTAGCTGCATGTTGCTTTAGAGGCTCTCATATTAATCTAAATCTAACAGATTAGCATTCCACATTTTCCTGTTACTTCCAATGCTCTTTGTTACTTTTAAATATAGAACTCAATAGTTTTACTTAAAAGTTGCCTGAAAGCTCATCTTGTGCCTACAGATAGAATTAATACCTACTTCCTTTGTTTCATTCATGCCGTTGGTGCCTCAGCATCAAAGCCCAGTATTTCCTCTCTGATTAAGAAAAGTCTACTGGTTCAGTTCAGTATTTTTACTATTGACCAATAAGAAACATATACATTACAACTATCATACTGGAAATATACTGCGTGTTTTTATTTAAGTCAAAGCAGATATGTAATGTAAAAGGGTTTTCATTCTTTCTGAAGCAGGAATGAAGCATTTAAAGGAGAAAAGAAAGGAAGGAATGTGAAAGTAAAACACCAGCACTTCAGAACAAAACAAATCAATAGGAAACGTCTTATCCCTGTCATCAACATCCTGCTGCCCGAGAACCAAACAAAAACAAAAAAGACCAATCAAGTGAAAACCTTTCACCTTGATCTCATAGATCTTCAGCTTCCTCTTGATACTGGTGTTCTCTCGCTCCAGGCAGGCCAGCCGTGTCTTGATGTCCTGATAAGCAGTGATAAGGGCAAAGTGGGAGGCTGAGTAGACGTCATCGGGGGGCAGGGTTGAGGAACGCCAGGCCACGCTGCCACAGCCGTCCTCCTTCAGGCCACCTGCCTCGCCGCCCCCTCCCAGCAGCCCCAGCTCCCCACCGCCAAATAGAGACTGCATCACTCAGAGCCTTAACCTGAGAACACACAGAGAGGAGGAGGAGGAGGACAGGTTATTTTCTGTTTCCAGTTTAAATCTTATACAGTTTAAGAAGCTGTGTCTGTTTCAGTTAGATATTGGAATTTCTGACACGTCTGATTGGCCCGTGCTTCCCGTCTCATCTGAAATGTATTTCTACTCTTGGCACACATGGATGAAATTGATATCGATCCTCTCATCAAACTTGCGGCGAGATAGCAAATAAGCAAATTACCTAAAATGTTGTGTTATTGTGGAATCGTACCAATCTAATGCAGTGTAGTCCTTAAAAGGAGCCTGGTCTATTTCCATTCACAGTACATAAAAAAACATGAGGTTTGACATCCTCCGCTGCTTCAGCGGCGTGATGAATGAGCCGGTGGTTAGCTGACCGTTGTGCGTCACAACCAAGTGGCCTTAGTCTCTTTGCATGCCCTCGTGACTTTGGGCGATGCTGTCAAGCATGATGAATAGCACCTGTGATTATTTCTGCTCTGGAGGCAATGTGTACACAATTATCACTCCAGACATGGTGACACACTAACAACAGTTTGAATTACAGATTTACAGAGGGAGTTACACAACATCCATCTCATTTGATGTATACTTAGAGGAATGGATGCCTTATGAGTCAGCTGTTGCCTACGAAGCTATTTGCATCTTCTTTCTCTCTCTCTACCTCTCTCATTGGTTGGATTTTTCCTGTGTTTCAAGAGAAAGACAGGGGTGAAGCCTGCCAGGTTCTGTTTAGAATCCGTTCTTAAGTCTACCGGATCCAAAAGGCACAAGTGTGCACACAAACACACACTTGTACGCTGCTCATATTTTACATAGAGAAATCACGTGTACAAGGAGACGGAGAGGGAATGTGTTTTATCACCATATTCATGTGGATGTATGGATGTATGGACATCATACAGATAAAGAGCATAATTATGAATATTTGCAGCCCTTGTTGATTAACACTTACATGCTACAGCTACCATTTCAGTCACAAAACCTTTGCAAGAGTAAAGAATACGCAGTAGCTGCTGATAGATGGCCGAGAGTGCCCTCAGACAGCATAAAATAAAGCACTGGGACGCAGGAACATCCATTTGGGCTGTGCTCCTCTCATTGGCAGCACGGAAATGAAGCATTTATTACACACACGTACACACACTGCGCCTACTAAGCTCTCCTTCCACCATCCTTCTCGTGCTCTCTGCCTCTCTGCCCAAAATATCCTCATCCTCCAACTCCATCCAAATCACTGCCCCACCTCTCTGTCCCCCCCCTCCTCCACATGTATCTCCGAGCCTGAGGGCTCATTTGCTGAGCTCTTGGGGCATCACTGGACTGTAGCTGTGAGAGCAGCCGCTTAACTCCACATCAGCTCCCTGCTTCATTATAGGCATTACTACTAGAAGTCATACATTACCTGGGCCTGGCATGGCGTACGCTGTCCCACTGAGACTCTCCGCCTCTCCCATTCTCTCCCATTCTCTCCCATTCTCTCCCTTCTTCTCTTTTTTTGCTCTCTCTGACCCCCTTTCTCTCCCGAGATTAAATCACCATTCCTCCTCTTCTGTGTCACCTTATACAGTATAAGTTCATCACAGTGGAACTCCAGAGGGCTGAAACAATTCAACTATTTACTGTAACAGGGTTAATTAATCTTAATTAAGCTTCAATTTGATCAATCATTTTAATCTGCGTATGTGCTTATTCATTGTAGTGCTTAGTTGTGTGTATGTCTTGTGTTTGTGTCCACCTGTGTAGTTCAATCTGATGACAATTACTCACAAAATTTCGAGTAACAAATTTTTCCATTCTTTTGAGTCATCTTTACAATTGAAGTGTCAAAAAGTACATAATATCAGTTAAACTAATTAATCCTGTTAACCCAAAACTACCCTCTGTAAATAATGCAAATTAAATAATGAATTCTCTGAGGATTTGTGAAGAAGCAGATGATAGTATTGATGTTTCCATTGCATTGACTCCTAGAGGCAAATCTTTGTTGTAAGGCATGTTTTTTTTTTTATTCAGCGTGCATGGTGCCATTTTGTGTCCACCTCAAAACTTTCAGACTGTAAACTTAAAACCACTTCCACTTTAATGCGACGTGATTTCAGATTCTTCCTATGCCTTCACTGACAAACATTATGTTTCATTCACTGCAGCCTAGAATTCACCAAAAAGAAGTGGGATGTGTGTGTGTGTGTGTGTGTGTGTGTGTGTGTTGTGTGTGTGTGAGTGTGCCCATGCATGTTGATGCTATTATCCCAGGGTATAAATATATGAGAGCAGTGCACATCATGCTTGCTGGGTTTTTCATTGATAAGAGAACAAAGATCAAAGAGCAGACGGGGGAGGGGGTGACTGAACGTTCCTGTTTATTCTTGGAACATTATGAGGAAGAGACTTCTTTCCCCATTCACCATCCCTTTCCTTTCTCTCCATGGCCCACCCTCAACATCTCTCTCTCTCCCATCATCCCATCCTTACTGTTCACCCCTCTTACCATTTGTCCCTCGTCTCTTTCTGCCCATCTAAACAGTCCAAATCCTCTCAATGGCACTGTGATCCTGACAGGCTGGACATTTGGCACCTCTGACTCAGACAGTATGTCTGGGTATGGTGGTGTGCTGTTCTGCCCCGTGCTCATCTGCCGATGCTCCCATAATGCCTTGCTTCACTTCACTGCACCTGTTCCCTCTGCTACAGTCTCCTTTCACTGTGAACAAGGCCAAAGCTGGACAGTACAACACACGCTGAGAACCTATTAACATGCCGCAGGGAGGGGTATGAGCACGTGTGTGTGCGTGACAGCGTCCTTACAGGTGTATGTGTGTGTGTACGTGCAGTGCTTGCACAACAAAGTCCTGAAATGTATCGCCGCACAGAGACTTTTAGTATGTATATGTTTGTCATGTGTGTTTGTGTGTGTGTCTTATGGACCTGGGTAACCTTGTTCCCTCGGTTTACTATGAATATAAATACAAAAAAATATATATTAGGTATTAAAAGCAGTCAAAATGTAATGATTTACTTTGTGCCTAAACTATAAATAAAATAAAATTTTAAAAAAACTGTTACACTCATCCTCTCTAGAACAGACACATGTATGCTGATACAACACACATCACCAGGCCCACTACTATTCATACCCACAGTAGACACACACATACACACACACAAGATACAAAGTTCTTATACAGCCTGTCAGTGAAGGAGAAAAACACAGCCTCTAACAAATGCCTTGCTGTGCCATGCCATACCGTCCCATGATTCATCAGCCGTGTAGGCAACAAGGCACCATGCAGTGTGTGTGTGTATGTATGTGTGCAAGAGAGAGAGAGAAGGGCAGATGCCACTTGAGAGATTGATAGCAGGGGTGGGGATGGAGACAATAAGCTGCGTTGCTGTGTTTTTTTCCTCTCGGCTCTCTTGTTTCTGTGTGCTTCATTTCTCTTCTCTCTTCTCGGCTCCCATCATCTCTCTTGCCACTGGAGCTGGAGCAAATTTCTTCTCCTCTTTTTCCTACCACCCCCACATCCCTCTTCTTTCTCTCTGTGCCATTCATCCATCTTAGTTCATCACAACCACCCGCCATGAGTGGAAAGAGGAAAAGCTCTATCTTAATGCAAAACAAAAATTTTCCCCTCAAAAGACATTCATCTGGTTATTATTATTATCATTATTATTATTGCTACAACCCATCCAGTACTTGGATGCTCTCAGATTCAGAGTCAGCAGAGGTACAGCCCAGAAGCAAACTCCAACGAGACGCAAACACAGCGAGAAAAAGACTGAAAGCAAGAGACAATTTTTTAGCCCCATTGGTGCAATTAAAGCTCACATTTCTTGTACCCATTTCTGTACAACTGTCAACCAACAAGGATGTAGTCCACGTGTTCTGCCCAGAGATAGAAGCTCTATGATTTGGTCTCAGCCGTTACAAAGGCAATTAAAAAAAGAGTGCAATGCTATTGTCCATGCATGGTGGGCCACCAGCAGGCCCGAGTGAAAAGATGTGATTCAGAGAGGAGGACAAAGGGAGGACACGCTGATCAATTTACCAGCTGGATGCAGGTACACGGAAACAACACCAGATTTTAATCAATCAATACACTACATTAATTTTGCCTGGTCTTGTCTGAATGATGTACACAGAACACTCCGACAGATTTATGCTTTTCTGTAACGTGTCATCATACAGCTTGAACTTCACCGGTGCAGGATTTTACAGTGCTTACGCATTATTGTACTGTATAGATATACAGTATGTACAATATGTATATTTCTTTTTTACAGCTTTTTTTGGCATTGCTGCTTTATTGTGATGGTTACAGTATAGAGACAGACAGAAAGGACAGGACAGAGAGAGAGCGGGGATGACGTGCAGCAAAAGGCACGGCCGGAATCGAACCTGTGCCGCTGCGTCTCATGGTATGGGCGGTTCTTCCTTCTCTGAGCTATGTGTCATAATATTTCATACCATGTGGTTGTTTCAACCATGCGAGCCTCCACTGCAAAGTCTAGAATTCTTCTCCTGGACTGGAATGCAGGTCAGGAGTCGTGTCTCGCTGTGCCTGACCGTGTCTCCCACTAACTCGATTGGACTGGATCGTGGATCGGGCCTCCGACCGCTCTATAACTCTCTACTGGTTGCTGTGTTCTCTGTGTTCCTCGTCTCAGTGCCTCATTCTCTGCTTCCCAATGCAGTCTCTTTACTGATACTTTTCAGCTGTCAGTTTTACTCTGACTGTGCAGAGCTGTTTATAACAGCAGCTATTAATAGCACAAAATCATTCTTATTTACACAAAAGTATTTTCCCCCATCATCCATCACATGAGGGACCTGATTTTTCCTAGGCACCCTTTTGCAGAACCATCACTGTTATCCCTCGCTCTATCTCTACCTACTCCTTTCATACTACAAACTATATTTTACATGTCAAATTCTCCTCAACAGCCCCATCATTACTCGCTACAGCACTCTCTCACCTGTAGCATTTTCTTGTCCATTCATACAGCTTTTGATCCACCTGTAATGACTCCCCTCTCTGTCAGCATGGACTCCTGTACATCCTGTCCATTCATTCACTTCACTTCGACAGACTTCAGCTGCTGCTTCCTGTCTGTATACAATCAGCAACGATCCATTTTTACAGAACTCATATCAACACCCCTCACCCCCGCCACACACGCACACACGCATACAAACCAAATAACCCATATACTGTTTTGTGCTACCATTATTGGATTACACTCCCTGCTCCTTCCCACATAAGCCTGACGACCAGCTTAGATTCCTCTCCCTCTCTCTCTTTCTTTCCGTCATGGATACACTTCGCCCGGTCTCATCCAGAGCACTGGTGTTTCATGTTTCGTGTTTAATTCCCATTTTCATCCATCCTGCCATCTGAATCACAGGATCGTGTATCTAGTCATCCACCTCTCCCACTGATCCGTCTTGTTATTTTTCCTTGTTTATTCCAATCCACTCCAAGACAACAAAACATGTTGAATTCAAGCAAATCATGAAAGTGAGAGAGACAAAGAGATGACAGTCAGAGATGACAGGAGAAAGATCATAAGGAAAGGGTTGGAATCCCAGCCATATAGTTCAAAGTGCAAACACACACACTCGTACACACCAACACCTCTTTATGCTTCCTTCCGCTGATGTTAAAATTCAAACATTAATGTCAGCCAGAGACCTTGACAGCTGGAGCAGGTGGAATCATTCCACCGCCAGTGGCCCTGACGTTTATTCGGCTCTCACTCATCTTGTTCCCCCTGCAAGACATCTAAAGGCTCGCATCCTTCACACAACATCACCCCCTCTTCCGCTGTGTCTGTTCTGTCATGCACCGACTAAAAGACAGACAGACTGATAGTCGGGCTCACAGTTTGGTGTGCGTGCATATGTGAAGGAGCCAAAAATTTATAAAATGGAAGATAATACCATAGTTACAATCTTAGCTAAATTGAATAAAGGAGCAATGGAATATTTAGCTTCACAGTATGTATGATGAAATAATACAATAAATGAGTTAAAACCCCCACGTGGTTTTACTCAAACAACGCATAGTTCGTGGGGCGGGGGGGGTTTTCCGCAGTGCAAGAGAATACCGGCACGATTTCTTTGGAAGAAATGCAAAGAGAGCTTAATGGCTTAACGAATGACTCACTTCTAATGTTTATTCTGAGTAACAAAGATGTATGAGTGCCTGCTTAATAAAAAAATAGTTGTTAAGCATGAAGTTTAATTGGATCTTAGTGTTATAATGCAGCGATCTGATTAATTAATAGTGCATGCTGCTGCTAATTGGCTTAATTCTGACTGGAGATGATGTGTGAGAGAAAAGAACTTGGCTTGGATCAGAAAGAATAAATGATAAACATGAGCAGTGCATGATGGGAGCACAGCATGTGTTCTTGTGCACAGTAAAAAGGTACAGGTACAGAATGTGCAATATCTAAATGGCATGTGTGTGTGCATACATTATGTATCCAGTAGCATGTATGAGTCTTAGTGTTAGTACATTGCTGTATGTGATGAAACTCCTTAGGACATGACTGTTCAGCCTCCATCCTGACACACACTCACTCGCACACGCACACACACACACACACGCACACACTCATACACCCACACTACTACCGGCATTCTAGTACTCTGATACTGTGATGCTCGTGCTCATCTTCTCCCAGACATTAGAGTAGAAGAGGGATGAAAGTGCTTATGCGCGTACATGTGTGTATGCTGTATGTGTACGTGTGTGGGTGCTGGGGCTTTGAAAAAACAACTAGGGAGTGGGGAGTGTGTGACGTAGGAAAGATGGTTAAATAACTCTCATGGAAGTCTGTGAGAGAGACAGGCCAGAGACTGATACGGTGGTCCAAAGTCAGAGACTGGAGTGGATCTGAATGACACATTGGCAGAGTGGAGTCTGAAACTAGTAAGACAAATATTGAGGAGCAGAAAGGCACAGGTGCACAGGTCAGGCACTTTCACACAATGACGTCCTGCCAAACCCAAAAACAGCCCCGTGTATGCCTGTGCTCTCTTTCACACGCAAACGCAGGACAGACAAAAGAGCGAAACACCACGAGAGATGAATAGAAGCCATCTGAAGTGTTTTACAGGCCGTGCTGTGCCGCCTGTTTAGCGCTCAACAGCCAATTATTCCTCAGACACAGGGACAAACACAGACCTGTTGGAGCGTACGGCTCATAGGTTCCAGTTCGCCTCTCTCCACACACACACACACACACACACACAGACCTGCTGTACGTACTGTATCATGTTCATCGTTACGTGAACGAGCACCTCTACGCCTTGTTTTGTACTCCCACATGTAGTCAGAGAAAAGGTCTCGTTCCTATTTTTATGTGCATATGAACTAAGTCTCTGCACACATGCATCACCTCTTTCTCCGTTATCGTCTGATTTGAAATAAAAGATGAAGAGAGGTAGAATACAGGAACTGCACAACAAAAAAAGGGTGATGTATTGGAATGGAGCAGCCTTTTTAATATGGAACCCTGGGATGTGTTTTCCTTTGTCATGGAGGATAAAAGGTGGTGAGCATTCCTGCTCAGCTCATCTTGTCTTACTTGTACGCTGCAGAGTGAGCAATATATTTAAATTTATCAAAGTATCTATTCTATCGCGAACTGTGAACTGAAAAATATGGAGAGAACGTTGTTTGTGGAGGAGTGTTATGTAAGACAGTATGTTTCAGCATGCACAAACAATGCAGAGCGTATGGATGGAGCGCCCTGACTCATCCATAGCATCTCATAGATTCGCACCATAAGCGTGCATTCATTGTCTCCCGTCTTTGTGTACAGTTTGTATGATTACTGGCCTTCAGCAGCCCACATCAACAACGACATTACGAAAGCTCTTTTCAGCTTTGAAGAAAACATTCTTGGACCCGGACACGAGGCAACACTGAGTGGAAGAGACCAAAAGAAAAGTCTTTTAAACTTGACTTGCAGGGGGTGCAGACTTTTCTATGAGTTGTTTTTTCCTAAACCATGAATAGGAGGGTAAGCAATGAGTCATAATTGCTGGCAGTATTTATAGAAGCAGCACTTTCACAAAAATATTGGTTAATTCAGTTTTCAACCGCAGTAATTGTTCAGATTGGCTGTGCTGTTGCTATGGCTCAAAGGCTGAAAGCTAAACGAATATTATATTGTGGCTATAGCAACTTGCTTAAGTGTCTCAGTTTCTTTATGTGATGTCGTCAAGGACTCCAGCTGAATTCGTTACCCTCTCGTTATGACAAATGGACCAAAGTGTGGAACCGGCTTCGGGTTTTGCTTCATGTGTAATAACTGATTTTATATTTTTACATGAATTTAAGCCAAGAAAACTATATCAGCATGATTTCTGGGGAAACGTGTATACGCAGAATTAAAGCAAATTTAAGGGAAATTAAAAATGTCATATCTGATCACTAACAGATTTTTTTAATCACAACTTCTATAGACATTATCTATAATATGTTATTCTTAATTCTAACCCCCTGAACTGCTTACCTTAAACTGTATCACACCAACTAATCTAGCAGTGATTAAAATGGGTTAAAGTGGTTAAAGATGTGCACAGCAAAAACATTCCATAAAAATAAACCAAATTTAGAGAAACTATTTAGTGTGGTATGGATTATGGTGGCCTCAGGAGGAATTCTGAAACAAAAAGAATGAAAAGGAGAATCTCGTCTCAATCTCACCACCTTTGTTTTGTTGATGAAATTGAGTTGCATCTCGCAAAACAGGTTAACAATCGACTTTGTTATGCAGCAAATTGAGTAATTTTCCCTCTCGCTCCTTCAAAGAGCTTTTAATGATACTTGAGCGACACAAACCGGAGCCCATTACAGTTGGAGCACAAAAACACCGCACCAAAACAGCTGGATACCTGTCTTCCTTCCAGTAAAGGCCACCGTGCCTTGTCGCAATACAAAACGCTGCCTCCACACTGAATATTAACAGATACGGGATGCCTCCTCTCAGTCTGATCCCCTGCTGCTCACTATCTTGCATGTTACTCTCTCTCTCTCTCTCTCTCTCTCTGACGTCAGCTATGTTTCACAGGCGTAGGCATTTATAGGAGATCTATGGAGTGTGTCTGAGCGAGCACTGCAGCCGTTATGTGACTGTCTTTGGATGCTGCTTTCTTGGTTAGGTATCCGCGCACTCCTTTTGTTCTGAGATCACGGACTTTGTTTTTACCTAAAAGTTATGGAATAGTGCCACAGCAGCAACAGACATAAAATTGGTCACATATTCAAAGATGTCATCAAAAAGACAGCGTCTCACAAAAAAACACTGTTAGGGCATTCTCAAAGCACTAGTAGATATTTTTAGGTGCCCCCGAGGGACTTGAAGCAGCCCAATAACGAGTGACGAGCAAGTAGGTAACCTGGTTTTTCTGAGACACAAAAAGAAGCGTGCGAATCCCCAGTGTGGTTGAAGATTCCAGGCCAGAAATGGACTGTTTCCCCTCACACCAGGGTGTCTCTGGTCCTCAAGTGACATCCCCCGTCCCTCCCCCCGTCCACCCACATTTGCACATAAATACACACAATAGACTGAGCTGTAACTCTCTTGGCTTTTCGAGTCTCTCTTGCGCTTTCAGCAACTCCACTTGCAGTCTGCCAACACAAACACACACACACACACTCTGCTCCCCTCTGCTTTATATTGCCTCGTTCAGATTACAGTGCGTTCAGTACATTATGCCTCCGTGGTCGGCACGTTGCCTTGAGTGGGAAGAGAGAGTGAGTGGTCACATTACAATGCAGTTACATCACGTTCCCTCGGTCTCCCGAGCAACCAGGTGTCCTCTAACAACAAAGCAACGCAACGGTGACCCTGATGTGTCAGTTCCCCGCTGTCACGCAATGTTCAAGATTCTACAACAAGCAAAAATGACACCTTCGGAACGGTAGCGCCGAACACCGTGCAGGAACTACCATTTTGGTGCAGCCAGTGGTGCTGAAGAATGAAAGTAAGCAGGACAGGGCAGTGGGCGGTGTGATTGTGTTATTTCTGAGCAGAAAATTGAAAGAAGGCGAGGCTTTCTTTGCTGAAATAGTAAACCGAAGTGACCAATCTAAAGCCAGAACATTGATAGATGAGGTCTGCGCTGATCTTTGGTGCTGGTGGGCTGCCCGTGGCTTTCTCAGAGCCCAGAGAAAAGAGAGAAGGTCACTCGACGCCTTTGCCTGATATTTTACTGTGGTTATGAAAAAGAAAAGAAAAAAATCGAAGGTGGAGAGAGAGAGGGAAGGGAAATAAAGAGAACACATGATGGGCTGACTTGGCATGTAAACGAAAATAGATGGCCGAATGAGCAAGGGAAAGAAAAACAGTAATTAGTTAATTAATTAATTGTGAAAGGAACAAGAGAATTGTGTGTGTATGCTGGAACTGGACGTAGAACATTTTACGGCGTGTTACAAACCTGATTAGTAAAATCTGGCCGGACATTACGTACGTTTCCTGGAGCTGTCTGTCTATCACTGGCTGGACACTGGCTGTGGCGTGCTTTTTTTCTTTTTTTTTGGATAAAAAAATGAATCATTGTGCCCTCGGGAACCAAAAAACTCTTATCAGCCTTCAAAAAGAGTCTCTCATTTCCCTTTTTCACAGCTGAGGACATATTATGGTAATTGGATTTCAGTACTTGTATGGAAAAATGATTGACACTTAGCCAAGAGTGGTGAGTGGCGGTCGTCTTCTGGAAATGGTCATTATGTCATATCTTTGCCCGGAATAATGACTGTTTGCCAATGTCTAATTTTGCAGACGGCGAGAGAATAAGCCTCTGAGTCAACACTGAAAACTGCTGCATTTACCGAGATTTGATGTTGATACTTGTTATGAAACAAAACGTCTCACACAATCCAGGCTTCCAATCGTCTCATTTATTGAAGAGCCAACCCTGAATAGAATAACCCGACGTGGTCAACGTGTACAGGGGCGGCAGCGGTCCACCATTGCCTTGTTTCTCTCTCTCTCTCTCTCTCTCTCCTTACTTCACCCCTTGTGACTTAAAAGCTGCCTATGAATATTCCATCGTCCAGAAGGGCCTCTTATCTCTCTCCCTCTCCCTCTCTCTCTCTCTCTCGCTCTGCATTTGCTAATTTTGTCAGTCTCTAAGTAAATTACATAAATGTTCACATGTATGTGTAAAAATATAATTACATACATACATACATAGTACATATAGAGTGCAAACTAGCAGTACTGTTAAGGCAGAACATTTCTTCTTCTTCTTCTTCTTCCTCTCTGTGTGTGTGTGTTTGTTGTAATATGTGCTGGCCACTGACGATGACACGGCAGAGTATGATAAATGACCTCATATTTTCATGTCTAAGCTGGATTCTCGGGCGCTGGGAGGAAACCACATCATCATCAAGCTGTGCACGGAACATCTGCGGTTATTAAAAGAACTCCAGCGTGCATCATTTAAAGGATGTCGCCTTTCCTAAGGTGATGATCAGACTCATACCAAGGCAAATTAATGGTACCGGAAAATAGAATCACAGATACACAGCTCCACACAGATGATGCACATCACATGATAGCAAAATGTGAACATTCAGAGTAATCAGAACTATTCTCACTCAGACAGTGTCTTAATTCTTGTGCCAATAGAATCCTCAGCCGTTTATTCAATCCTGATTCGTCAGGTGTGCTTATTTATGCTAATTTATCTGCCTGTGACATTGGTGATGTGGATCATTGACACAGAAAATGAAGCTGCAAGAGAATCTGATCCAGCCAAGCGTGACGATGACATTCAAGAATGACCTGGAGGACTTGAGGTGTCCACGTTTGGTGACTTGTTGACAGGCCTGACGTACATAGAAAAGCCTTTAGATTTTAAAGGATTTCAAAAAGCATATTGACCAGAATATTGGCTGTATTTCATACTCATAGTTGGTTGGATAACCACGACTGGAAAGCTTTTCTGTTTTGTTGATGCAACAATTATTTCACGACCTACACTTTTTGCAGACAAGTTGCGGTAATTATGTGACCTTGCGAGCTCAGTCTGCACCGCTGTCCCTCTTTCTAGACATTCTCTCTCAGGCGGAGGAGTGATAAATGTTTCAGTGTGGATTGATGTTAGAGCTCCGGATTTTCTGAAAGCTTTAATTCTCGTGTGTGTGCAGGTTCAGGTCAGTTCAAGGGGAGAGGAACATTTGAACAAGGCAGAGTGTGTGTGCACCACTTAGAAAAGACAGATTCATTAGACAGAGTTTCATCTCTTATAAGATATTTGGCAGATTTTACCATAACTAATAACTCTGAAAAAGTAAGCACACGCATTAGGCTGACAGGTGAAGGACACGTCGGGGGGGTTTAACAGACAAATATGTTTACTCTTAAATTTTGTGTGGTGGAGTGTGAGATAACTATTTCAGGAGCCTGTGGGTTTTGAATCAGTCGTCATAATCTGCTGGGTTTCTTAAAGTTGCAATACTGAGGCAACGATTTGTCAAATATCATTGTGCGAGGCTCAAAAACATCTTTTTTATTTGTCTCAAATAACATTCCAACGCAGAGGAAAATCCAATGTTAATCTGACAATGATACCATCAACATTGCGTTTAATTGCAGTCACTTTTCATTGTCGTCGACGTTGCTCCAAAACATCCATGTGAATTTCAGCCTTTGTGTTGTGTAGATAGAGTGCAAACACGAGGTCTGTATTTCCAGAGATGAGATGAGGCTTCCAGATTGCACGGCTTTATACTCAACAGTGAACGAGTCGACTAATTGAACCATGTTTCTCATTTTCCTCTGCAGACAGAGAAAAACCCTTTCACCCTCCAACAAATGGAAGGCGCCAGTGTTCTTTCTCAATAATTTGTTTGGATCATTAACCTACCATACACACACACACACACACACACACATCCGTAAACTCTTTCAGAAAGAATTCCACAAGCAACCCCCTTCAATGTCAGCTGCCACGCTGCACCTCCAAAAGCACTTTGAAAGAATTTTCCAAGGTGAATCACATTCATCAAGAGGAATCTCAGCCGACTCTCTATTAATCCGACCAATCAGTTCAGCTGTGATTCTCCAGTCGTACGCGCTAATGAACGACTAAATAACCTCCATTCAAAACACAAACTCCAGACTCAAATAGAAGTCAAATTCCCCCTGAGAGTGAAATCGCTGACAGACTCTCACCTGACTTTGTTGTGCATGTTGCACAAAAACGTCAGCAGCGCTCATCAACACATAACAAAGTGTATTATACAACGCTCGATGCATGGAGGATAGCTCGCTACGATCCAATTTAAAAGTGTGAAAAAAATAAGATTAATGAGGATGAAAAAAAAACAGTCCAGTACACAGCACTGTGGATATGTGATGTTGGTGATTAGCAGGTAGGATGGCATGATTCACTCCTTCAAATGAGTTCTCTCAAGACAGGACCCACCGGGAACTGACAAGAAGGGTGGGCCAGGACTTCAAATGGAGAGGAGGAAAGCCAGCTCAGGACCAGGAGATGGATGGAAGGATGGAGGGGTGGCTGGATAGAGGGAGGGAGGAAGGGATGGATGGAGGGAGGGATGGAGAGAGAATGGAGGATGAAGTTATCAGACTCTTATTTTTCAATGAATGAATGTGTGTCCACACTTACAGTTTGAGGATTTGGCGCGGACATAATTACCAGGCCTGTCTGGGATTATGAAATGCTGAGTCTTAGTTGGAACAGAGACTTCCTGCTTCGCACAACAAAGACTACTGAAGTCCTCTGGCTTTACATTTGAGTGGGAACTCCTTGGCTCAAGGTAAAGAAGCCCTCTCCCCAGGCCTGCCTGATGAAAGCGAGATGTCGACCTTCATTCCTTGACAGTAAACTGAGTCTTGGTTCACATTGCTCAGCGTTGGCAGCATTTCAACACCATGCCACTGTCAGCTCTCAAATCCACTCCAGACATTCTCTGAGACAACATCAGGTCAGTAAAACTGGACAAAATCTACCTCAGAGAACATCTTCCACCATATCACCCAAAAATATCACAGCAAAATATACATACAACATATTACTGTGTAT
>OMNV01016481.1:125291-139701 GCA_900303265.1 Brotula barbata | reverse complement strand
AATGAAACAGCAGGCATGAGCACCTAACCTGAACATCATCACTGGAACAAAATTCCTCCAGCAATTTCATCTCAATTTGAACGCCCTGCAAGGATTTCTGACGAGGAGTTAATCGCGACCTTATCAAACTCTTGCGTAACATCAATTGAAATTGGACTCCTCGCAGCAGCCCCACAGATGCTGAGCCGAATGTGGCCGTGGTGCTGATGCTGGAGAGAAGCGCGCGTCTCCTTTAAGGACGCGCTGTGTGTATCCGCTCTCACTGCAAATTAACTGCACATACAATGAGCAGAGACGATGTTCCAAATGTGCTCGTGCCCCGTTTCAGACGGTCGCTGTCCCGGATTCAAACAAAGCTCTGCCCGCTCCCCTTCATCCCCGCTCGAACGCCAAAGACACAGATTGTACAAATCGGACGATAACTCACGCGCTCCGGATGATCGATCCGTGCATGCCATCGCTCGGGATGGATGGATGGAGGGAGGGAGGCAGGGAGACGGGGGCACAGCTCCCCCTCCCCCAAAACAAGCCGCTCTCCTTTACGCTGTGTGCAGAATAGCCGAATAAGTGTCCGCCGCTCCGTGCTCCCGTTCGGCTCACGCAGGCTTCCCGCAGCTGCTCCAGTGCAGGACTGAGCATCCACTCACACACCGGAGCTCACACACTCGTGTGGGATGATGTTGTCGCGGGAATATGATCGTCACTCTCTCCCGTTTTAACGAGATCGTCTTCTTGTCTGAGTCACCCAATGAGCCGAGGCAACGACGGTGAATGGTACAAAATAAGAATAGTCCAAGACTCCCAAAAAGGGACAGGAATAAAAAAAAGAAAAGAAAAGGGAAAAGTGTCAGATAACCTACATTCAGAATGACGCCACTGTATTCCCTGAAGTGGGACAAAGAGCGATGGCATGGGCAAACATTTACTTTGTGTTTCTGCTCACCATCTGGACAGACACAACTCAGAGCGATGCAGTTAGTGTTTGAACAGAGACTGATGAATGAAGAAGACGGCTTTATTTGTCATTGGATTTACACACAATGGAATGTGTTCTTTGTACTTAACTCTTCCTACCTGGCAGCCTTAGTCCAAAGTCTGCAGAGCGCTTCATACAAGCTCCACACAGAAATGATCAGGATCAGCACAGGTCTCGAACGCAGGTCCTTCTTGATGTGAGGCTACAGTGCTAACCACTGTACCAACATGCCACCTTCCTTTCTGTTTTTTTTTTTTAATTGAATTAATCATTTGAGACTCCCACCCCACTGCTGAAGATACGGGTCAGATCACGATCGAGATCTCCTATTGTTTTTTATTGTTTACAAAATAAATACATACAGGACACAAGAAACTAGATAAAATAATAATAGAGATAATAGAAGAATTCCAATATATCCTGAGTTTATCCATGCAGATACAGTAGAAACGGCTTTGTATGGGGATTTATCATGTTGAATAATCCTGCTGCAATATTCTCACCATATGATAGTTGAAGCACTAATAGTTCCACCTGCATGCTGTGGTCCTGTAGGATACTAATATAAATATTTCTCCCAAGTTAGAGCAGTGTAACTCAGAAAAATACTAGTTAAGGTCTCAGATGCAGACAAACACAAAAATGAGGTTGAGCAGCAGCGTTTATTAACTTCACACACATTCAGAATCAACACAAATGAAGCTAAATTCAAGGAGGACGCAGTATAGTAGAAAAGTCCAAATGGGAAAAGCAGGATCACATGAAAAAGAGAAAGCTAGGTGTGAAAAACTAAATCCAAATAAAGCACAAGGCGAGAAACGGGGGAACCAGATGGCAGGAAAACATCACATAAACACAGGCTGACATGACGATGCTGGCAGGGAGTGGGAGCATAATGGCTGCTTAATGAGGGCGATGGGAACAGGTGTGGAGGGAGCACAGAGGTCAGCTACTAATTGGCTGATGAGGGCCATGTGACTGGAACAACAAAAAGACACGCCCACAGAACAGATCAAGAGAAAACATAAACACAGGATCGTGCCGGGTCTGTGATCCGGGATAACTCGCATGTCATTTGTATTCAGTGTGAAACGGATCTTCTCATTCCATTTCACAACTCTCCCTCTGTGCACTGATGGGGAGCTATTCTTGTGCATTAAGCCCCAGATATCTGTGTCGTTGGAGAATTTGATGACACATTTTTCAGTCGGCAGCCATTAGTGTACAGTATAACATGAACGGGACAGGGGGTCATGGTGGCCCAGAACCGTACTAAGACACACTTTATTTCCAAGCAATGTGCAGAGTTTGTCCTCACTCACTGAAAAACCAGACTGGCGCCACTTGAGCCATTTTGCTGCCTCGTTTAAAGCTTTGAAAGTTTGAGGGATTCAAAGCATTTAAGAGCAAGAGAGAAAACACGTATTGGCAGCAGTAGCCCGCGATCTATAATGTGGTGGATTGTTGGTTTTTGCATTATTCTGAAGCCCTCAATAAAGTTGTTCACGTCACAATATGCAAACATTAAATAAAGAGATTAATTTTTAAAAGAAATCACTAAATAGAAAAATAAATACTCTGCACTAGATTGCACGTACGTTATTGGAAACACTAAAAATGATCCCAAATAAGTAACACGATGCGTCTCCGTCCTTTCATTTCATGCATTACACACTTTTCTCCAGCAGATGTCCTCAGCGTGCGCTAAAGTTTCAAGAGCTGAACCAATTTTCAAAACAATGCTTGAAAATGGTTCGGTGCTTCAACAAAGCCTGATCTGACTGTCATTGTTTTTCCTTTTTTTCTGTAAATTGCATTTGAAATTTGGTCACTAAGATTCTCCAAATACATGAATCAATGTTAATTACTACAGAAACAGTACAACAAGTACAAAATACAGCAAAGTATACTGCACTGATTAGTTCTGTGCTGCCTGAGCGAGACTGATGTGGGTTTTTCCACAGTGAACGTTACTGGTATCAGGACTGTCCACACGGTCTCTTGTGCTCTGTATGACTAACCCAGACAAAATGCACCTGAGGACACCACAATACTCTTCATCCCCAATGTCTCAAGAGATTATTGTCTATGAGACAATAATGATGTAATGTGCTTCATTTTCAGTCTGGCCTACATGGCTGAAATGATCACAATTACAACAAAAAGGCCACATTAATATGCTTGATTAGTGCCATTTCTCTGCTCTCTATTCACTTCACAACACTAGAATTATCTGTTACACTGGGCAGACGAGCTCTTGTGTTTCAATGGGCTTGATTAAAAGTGGAGTGTTTTTGTCCCTTCTTTTAAAAGACTTAAAAAGGTTATGACATGTAATAAAGTCCAGGCAACGGGAATACAGGTTTGACAGAAACTGAAATGGTGAAAACTGTGATGCAGCACTTTCTTGAACTGAAGAGACCCCCACACACCCGATCTAATGGATGATCAGACATCAGACCCGTCAACCCCCACCATACTCACTCTTCAACAAATAAGGCACCAACAGAATGCCTAAGCACTTCTGCCTGGTACTAGAATAGGAGCTCACTACTGCCAGGAATGTAAGCTGGTGGGGAGCGGAAAAGTACTGGTATCTGAGTACTGACTCCCCTCACCCCACCCAAACCTCATGTCCCCCTCCCCCACCCTGTCTAGCCCAAACACCGTCGGTTGAATGTCTGTCAGTGTGTGTCCTGGGCTAGTTGTAGCTTGCAGTTTTGCTTCAAAACGTAAGGAACTAATGGAGGATTGAACCTTTCTGACTGGGAACACGCTGTTCAAAGTGTTGGCATTGTTACCTCACAGCAGGATGGGTTCGAGTCCCGGGGTCGACCATCACACTTTTCTGTGTGTTAGGCTAATCACTCCTGCCATTGCCCTTGACCAAGGCACTAGTTAGTCCCCTGGCAGTAGTGTGTGTGTGTCTAGATGTGTGTGCTGTCCACTGCTCCTCATAGCTAGGATGGGTTAAATGCTGAGAAATAATTTAGTTTGGTTAAATTAATGACAAATTATATATTACTTGATTTTTGGTATAAGCAAGTTTGGAAAAAACAAACAAACAGTGGTGTCATTGTGAAATTAGAGAGGCCTCTTCTCCTCCAGTAATGCTGTCATTTTAAGATCCTAGTTGAGCGAGACAGTAATTATGTCTCAATAGCGCACATGAATAACATTACATACAGCTCATACATGTACAGTACATAGCACACGGAGCGACAATAATATGGTTACACATGTTTAATAATGTAAGGCATGTATTCTCTGCACTAAGCTGCTGAAGGTGAGATTCAGATACGAATCTTGTTTGAATAATACTTTCACACTTTTTTTTATCATGATCCGGCCCTACTTGTTTTTTTTTTGTTTCATAGTTTGAAGCCTGGCCACATATAGTGACGCAATTCCTGCTTATGTAATGTGAGTTTTTGACTGGGACACAGTGTTCCTGACAAAAAACATCAGGAGGGAATAAACAAGGAGCAGAGGGGATCTGATGACCAGGTGTATTTTGGATAAAAGAAGAGGTGGATGGAGGTGGATTTTATTCCTTATAGCTCATACTTTATGAAGTTGCCATGTTGTTGACAAGTCAGAGTGAAGGTGAGCAGAAATTTAATCAAGAATGGAGTTCAACACAACACGAGACAAGGACAAGAAAGACACTGAAACAGATGTCTGATTAAAAATGGATGATGTATGAACACAAAGTTCAAGAATATTAACTCTCCAATACGAAAACAACAATGGCTGCCTTAAATTTATATTTTTACCTGTTGGTAGCAGTGGGAGTGGAACTTTAGGGTAAACACAACTTTCTAGGCTTCTAGTTTTAACTACTCACCAAACATTTCTCAAATTAAGAATGTCACCAATAATTAGAATTAATCTAAAAGGCAATATTTAAATTCATGTGCCAAATTAAAAGGAAAAGATATATAATTCCTTATAACATCTACAACATCCAGGCAACTCTGCGGGGGTCTCAAATCAAAGCATTTTTATAAATTTATGTGGTAAGGATTTTTAAAAAAGTTATGTGTCGGGCAAAAGATAAATTATAAGAAAGGATACGATAACCCTTTCTTTATAAGCCCTTGCTGGAAATGTCAGTGTATCAGCAGTGAAAAAAAACACTGACCCACACCCTGACAAAATAAAATAAAATCATAACTTCTATAGCGCTTTTTTGGGGATTCAAAGACGCTTTGCATTACAAAACAAACATAAAAATAGACATGGTGCATAGTAAGGTAAGGCTTTATTCACATATTATGGGCATACAATTCAAATACTTAAAGACTGTTTGAGTGAAACTAGTCAATAATGTCCTTTGCACGTACCCGAAGTAGAAGAGAACAGAATAATCATTGCCCATGGACGTCACAGCCATACCTTTGTCCCGCCCTCTGATAATTCTATTGGCCAGCGCTGAGGGTAAATAAATAACCTCGCTTTCTATTGGTTGCTTCGCCCCGATATCCTTTGCCTTGTCGTAACAACGGTAGGCGTCATTACGTAACAAGTTTGGTAGCTCGGTAGATGGGACACAAACATTGGCCTGCAGTGGGATGGTATAGTCTATAAGAAGACCCAAAGGACAACAGCAGCAACCATGAAGTTCGTTAGATTTATCATGAAAAATGCTGCATTGGCCAGCGTGCCCAAACATATCGAACATTTCTCTAAATTTTCGCCTTCGCCACTGTCCATGAAACAATTTCTGGATTTCGGTGAGTTCACGATCAACTGGACAGCTTGTGATAACAATGCTCCGAAATTGATTTAATCAACGTTGCAGAGCAGTTCGAGTCTAACGAATGTTATTGCTGTGCACATTTGTGGAATTTAGCAGCTTTATTTTCATCATGATCGTCTACGTTAGCCCCCACGGAGCAACTGCTGGGTTTGCTTATTGTGCATGCAGCTTAAATTATTGCATCAGATTTGTAGCAAGCTGAGTTCACGAACCCTGGATTTTTAAAAGATCTATGGATGATGTAAAGAAAGGAGATACTGTGTTAAATTAAATACGAATACTATTAATAACTAATAATACTAGTATTAAGTTGATAATATGTTGTAGATGTTGTTGCACGCGCGTTCGGTAAGTAAATAAACAGTCATGGTCAAGGACATTAAGATGCGTGGGAAAGCTATCTGTTTATCACGAGCACAGTTGTCTCTAAGGAAAACAAAAGTTATTATTAGCAGTTATTTTTTAATCATTTTTGTTATATTATTGCATTGTTACTGTCTGATGTTTCAGGTTCCATCAACGCCTGTGAGAAGACATCGTTTGTCTTTTTAAGGCAGGAGCTCCCTGTCAGGCTTTCTAACATTATGAAAGAAATCAACCTCTTACCTGACAAGCTGCTCACAACCCCATCTGCACAAATGGTCCATAGCTGGTAAGTCCACTGGGAAAGATGGATTCATTGCATCTGCTAAGAAGGTTTGTTTGTTTGTGATTGTTTCTCAAAAAGGTCTGAATTGATTTTGCTGAAGCTTACTCCAATGGAAGGCATGTCTCAGAGTGCAGATCCCAGAATTTTCTCAGCGATTTGTCAATATCAACATTCTACATTTTTCTATATATTTTTGTCATTGGCTCCTAAAGTAAGACACCAAAATAAATTCAGTCGTCATCCCATTATTGTTTTATAGATATGTACAATTTGGATGGGATCCTGGTCAATTTTAGACACTACAGTTTCTAATGACAGGTTGAACAGTGTGTTAGTGGTCACATCCGTCTCCTTTGACCCATATTTGATGTCGTTTCAAGCCCTGTTTGCTCAGAGCTGTGGACGTGTTTGTTCACACAATGCTTGAAATTGCAATGTGTGGTCTTTGAGAGAGTAGAGTCAGAGGGCTGCTGCTAGCTCTGAGGTGAACTTTGCCCTAGTTTTTCTTCACGTCACGTGACCTAGTTTTTTTCTTTGTGTGGTGGGGGGATATTCAAAACAACTTCTCCAGGATAGAGATGTTTAGCAGATTCATCATAAACTGTAATGAATAAGTCTTTGCTCTAAATTGTGTTATCTAGCATTTTACAATGCGAATGTATGTGATTGTTTCAGGTACATTCAGAGTTTAATGGAGATTCTTGAGTTCCTTGACAAGAATCCTGATGACCATAAAGTCCTCGAAGAGTAAGACCTTGATCGCCTTGTACAATCTTCTATTCATTTTTGCATGATATAAATGATTGTTTTTGCATCCATTTTATATCCACGTTAGACATTTATATTTGTATCCATTTCCTCACTTTCTAGGTTTGTTGATGTCCTAGTTACTATCAGAAACAGGCATAATGATGTCGTGCCGACGATGGCCCAGGGTATCATAGAGTACAAAGAGGCCTTTCCTCAAGACCCAATAACCAACCAGAACATCCAGTACTTTTTGGATCGCTTTTACTTGAGTCGTATCTCTATCCGTATGCTCATCAACCAGCACAGTGAGTAACAATCATAACTGGAGTCATCTTGGCTTAGTTAAATGAAAGTAAATTGAATGTTTTTCTTAAAATCTTAGATTACTTTCTTGTCAATTCCTTTATGAACAATCTAGTGTGTACGATTCAAAACATCCAATTGAAAGATTTGCGATTTATCAGTCAAGGGTTTGAAGTGCAATACCACTGAGATTTTCTCTTGCCAGGTTTCTTCCGTGTTGAATCTTTCGAGTTAGCACCCAGGCCAAAGCATTTAGTGCAAAATTATTATGGTTTGTAAAGAGATAGACTGAAGGGGATGGGATTATAATGACAAACTAAATAAAACAGAATGGAACAGTATTTTGCGAGAAATTATTCTCTGTAAAAATATGAATGACATGGTGTATGGGTCATTTCATATCATGCATACTTCAACACAAAGCACATAGGACATAGTACAACAGTGTCATTGCAGCAATAGCTTGTCATTTAGTGATTTTCTAGCAGCACCACTTTGAGCTTTTGTTTGTTTGTTTTGTTTATTTGTTTTCTTCGCTTCTCTCATAAATTGCACAGCATTGAGTTTAATATCTTTACTCCATGAACAATTTCTTTGTAATTACAATTATAATTTGCATTTAGCAGACACTTTTATCAAAATTGAAGTACATATTAGAATTACAAAGTACAAGCAGGGATTTATTCAGCAGAACAACGACAGTAAGATAGAGCTCTGGTTCTGCTCCAAGGGACCCAGGTGCTTTGAGGCAGTGCAAGGAGGCAAGGGAAAGAGGGCATATATGCAGAGGGTTGTTTTTTTTGTTGTTTTTTGAATACAATACAGTTCATCGTGTGAGAAGGTGTTCCCTAAAGAGCTAAAGGGTCTTATACTTTTCTTAAAGATAGAGAATTACTATTTCTTCATTCATTAATATGTTAACTTATGTATTGCATGTGATGTGTTAATTAAAGAACATCAGTTAAGTAAGAGTTAATTACTATTTCGTCAACATTTTTTGCTTTTTTCAGCCCTTATTTTCAATGGGAATACCAACCCTGTTCACCCCAACACCATTGGGAGCATCGACCCTCATTGTCATGTGACAGATGTAGTCCGAGGTAAGTATGAATGACACCTGGAGCTAATGATCACAACTGAGTTATTACCATTCCTGCTGCTGACATCATTATCCTTGTTTTGTGTCAGATGCTTACCAAAGTGCCAAGATGCTGTGTGATCAGTACTATCTCCACTCTCCTGATTTGTACCTGCAAGAGAGAAACAGTAAGATTCATGAAATAAAGAAAATACACATTTTACTCTCAAATGCCAGCATGCCAAAATGCAACCTAAATTTAAATAAAAGATGGAACGAGCCAAGCGTTCCTTTCCCGCATCTGTTATGTTTGACTATGTAAATTCTCCTTCAGCTTGATGGACCTGAAAGGCCTCTACTTTTAGCATTGAAGCTGAAGTAATGGCTCAGTGAACCTGGCTGACTGCTTTTGACAATATTGACACATAGACTCTCCATTCTCCCCTAAACATATAACCAGATAAGGGCAGAATAATTGACACTTATGGAAAATGTCCAAGAGTGAGCAGGATAATGAATTTTAAATGAAGTGGAAGTAACACTTTTTTTTTCTCTTCCGCAGGTAACAAGACGAAGGATCCCATAAACATCGTGTATGTCCCCTCTCATCTTTATCACATGCTGTTTGAGCTGTTTAAGGTATAACAGATCCTATATTTTAGAACTATATACAAATAAACAATGATGAGTATGTGCCTCTTTACTGGTCATTTATAAAAATGATCTTACAATGTAATATTTTCAAATTTGTAGAATGCCATGAGGGCTACCATTGAGCACCATGAGCACAGCAACAACCTCCCTCCCATTCAGGTCATGGTGGCTCTTGGAGGAGAGGACATGTCAATTAAGGTGGGTTGTGTGTTACACCTGCATAAATGGCTGGTTTTGTAAATTGTGATAATGCAATGGGTGTCTTAAGAGTCGGCACATTCACGTGCACTATTTAAGCAGAGGATCACCTTCTCAGTTGTCATTTATATACATAAACATGATTGAAATTAGCACAAATGGAAGTATTCTTAACAGGTCTACATAAACTCATTAGGCAGATAATTGATACAGTGCATGTGCACGGATTTAATCCATATTTGCCTTTAATCGTGTGTGAGTGTTGAGTGCACATAAACAAACTGCCTGACATCTCAGCATCCTCAATCCTTTACGTGTGCACTTACGTGTGTATTTGTCAGAATGTTAGCTCTGATTGACAAATGACCTGACATGGGACTTTCCCTCTTTCCCCACACAATGCATTTTGGGATAGGCTTTAGTTCCTTTCACCCCTGCAACAGGAAAACGTGGGTAGACATTTAATGCAAATTCTAAGCAATAGAGTAAAAACCTCGTTTGATTGCGAGGCCAAAAAGTGGAGATTAATTGATGATGATTGTAACCTTCAATCCATCCTTTACAGAGTAAGAGACACATATTACCACTCATCTGAATATTTACAAAATATTTTTTAACTTAATGACACAATTGTTTCACATTTGCACAACCCTCTGGTATATTATTATGGTTGGCTCTGCTTATTTTCTTCATCCTCGATACTGCATAATATATTAACAGTTACTCCAAGACAAATTGACTTGGCCTATTCTTACCCAGATGCCACTTAAAACATGTATGTGTAAGGATTTGACCCTCATTAAGTGCAGGAGTTATTGTTAACCAAAGCTGCTACGCCCTGATAAGGGCATAGCGATTAATTAAATGGGCTGTGTGTCTATCTCTAATTTGTAGGTCCTGTAATCCTTGATTTGTTGACTGAGCGTTACAAAACATGCTAACGAGACTCACTCTTTTCTCTGATGAAAAGGAGAAAAATCAATCATGGTTTTTTAACACTGTGAAATGCTGAGTTAATAAACTGGTGGCTACAGGCTCCACAGGTTAGTTGAGCCACTGCAGCCACTTGTTTGCCCGGTACTATTAGCATTTGTACAGCTGAGGGCCATTCAAGGGCCTAACGTAATTCTTTCCCTGCATTCATAAGACATTAATTTATCAAAAAAATGCTGTCATAATTGTAAAAAATTAAGAAAAAATGTTGTGTAAAAAATGACAAGAAAAGTTTGCAAAATTTGCACGTTCACCCCGACTGTCAGCAGTTTGCTGTGTAGTCACTCTATTTCTGCTTCTGTCCACAGGTGAGCGACAAGGGTGGTGGTGTCCCCTTTCGTAGGATCGACAACCTTTTCAGCTACATGTATTCAACCGCTCCTGCTCCACAGATAGGAGACCACAGAAGGCCTCCCTTGGTAAGTGGATGTATACGGTATGCAGTAGTTTATATTTTGTATTTCTGCAAAGCTCATCATAATACTCACTTAGCTTTTTATTTTGATGTGATCTTTGCATCCTGTTTTCTCTGATGATTTATCTGAACTACACAAAACCGACACAAGGTGTAACGGAGAGATATGCTAAATCCTCGACCTCCCTCTCTCTCTCTGCAGGCTGGTTTTGGCTATGGGTTGCCAATCTCTCGTCTCTATGCCAAGTACTTTCAGGGGGACCTACAGCTCTACTCCATGGAGGGCCATGGCACAGATGCTGTTATCTATTTGAAGGTGAGACAGATATATTGACAGTAAATGAGCCCTTGATACTGTAAATAGATGAATTTGTTCCTTAACAAACATTGAACTGATTTTAAAAAGGTGGCATGATGAGCTGCAGAGCGAGGCCCGAACACAAAAAGCACAGATCCACTGCAATTACATCTTGCTTTGCTGTCCCTCCAGGCGCTGTCGACAGATTCTTTTGAGAGGCTGCCAGTGTACAACAAGACCGCTCTGAAGAACTACAAAGTGAGCCAATCAGCTGATGACTGGTGTATACCCAGTAAGGAGCCCTTGGATCTGGCCAATTATAAAGTGGCAAAGTGAGGATGCCTCAGGGCTACATGAAGCCTCCATCCCATGCATCTGTCAGAATGTCTGACTTCATATTCCTACACCATCATTTGCCAAGCCAGATGGGCACTTAAAGCCTGTCACTACTGAGAGGTGCCATCTCCAGACTAGATCAGACAGTGCACCCTTTTACAGTCTATTCTGTTTTTAGCAGCAGTGTGTTCACATTCATTTCCGTCCTTGTTGGCTTTTTGATTCCTCGCAAGAACAGGAGATGAAAGGAAAATGGCTATTAACGGTGAAGATATTCAGGTGTTTGCTGAAGATCAAATAATCTCTGTGATACTTAAGAGAGGCAGCTGACAGACTCAACATCAACATGGGTTATGTGCATGCAGCCCAGAGTCATTGTGTGATGGGATGTGGTGGGACTGTTGAGAAATACAGGCTGCACCCAGCTTGTTACGTGTGTGATGACGTGACTCAAGGGGGGAGTGGGAGCATCAATGGAATGGTCCTTTCTTTAATTTTGTTGTGATTTGAAAATAAGCTAATTTTGTCTTCTGTAGGACAGTAAGCTGCAGGAAAAAAAATACCATAGCCTTACAGTAGTAAGATGCCACCTCAGTGAAATACTTGAAGCGTTAAATGAAAATTATACTCCTGGATATTTGCTCTGGCCTTTTGCATTTCAGCCAGTAATATATGTGCGGTATCCATTGACCTCAGTATCAAGGAACAACCTGAATATAGCAGTATTCTCTTCATTCAGCTTTTAGAATAATGCTTTTAAAAAAGACCAGATTGAGTCTCATACAATGTTATTCCACCAGCCAGAGTTTTAATGACTTCTGTAGAAAGCCCAGAAGGCGCTGCTTGTCATGACTTTACTTGCCTGTGATCACATAAGGCCAGTCTCAGATTTGTCAAACTGTTGTATGAGAAAACAAATGCCTTGGGTCCATACAGTATGTGTCGGAAAAAGAGCAGGTTTTTTTTCTTTCTGTAATCTCAAGATCTTAAGTGAACAGTTATTTTGTTATAGTTTTACATATGTGATTTAAGTGATTGTAAATAAATGTAAATAAAATAATAGTAGTAATAAAACATGCATAGAAGTACCACATGACTCTTATTACATACGGTTGGGGGAGGCATCAGCTGATTTTGTTGATAGTATACCTGTCCTTAAACTGAAGTGCTTTATTTTCAGTGTGTGTTCACGGTATGTGAGAAGTGATGTGGAGAGAAAATTGATATCTTATGTCAGAAGCAGCTATTCTACTGGCTTTCATTTCTAATCCCTCTACCAACATGATGAAGGCATGTGACCACATCACATATTTTAAAGGTTGCTTTCATGACAGATAGCTGAGTTTGGCCCTGTGCCAAATATGGCAGAGGTCAAGCTGGGGAAAGAGTCATATTCATAAGGTTAAGTGAGGTAAAAGTAAATGAGACACAAGCCACAAAAAGGATGACAGCTTAAAGGAAGGTCTAATAATAGCAGGCTGTTTTCACTTTGTGAAATCCTGTCCCTATTGGAGGAGAAGTATGACGTGTTTTGCATGACAATAATCCAAACAATAGTCCAAACTGGGACAGCCAACCTGAGTGTTGACCTGTAGGCAATGTCAGCAACAAAGTGATGTCCAGAAGTGGAAAGAACCCCACAGCAATCTTCTCATTATCTCATTATATTGCATTGGCTCATAACCTCTTCATAGCAACAAGAACAAGTACTGCATTGCAGTTACACAAAGTCTAAATCTGATGTAAGGTGCGACCTACAAGGTGTGTAACTGAGAATTTTCTTTGAAGGATTACAGGTAAACTAGCTGCTAGAGCCTTTTTTTGTGATTGCCGTCATGTGTTGGAAAGGTCTGAAGCACATTTTCGAGGACCACGATATCCTTCCAGAATAAATTAGGAATTTAATTTAATTTCAGAGGAAATAATAAGAAATCATTATCCGATAATCCAATTTGAGATTCATGCAGAATTTGATAGTTTAAGTTGTAATTTAGATAAAAAGTCTCTTGGCTGTTTTCACACTCTGCCCATCTGTGGACTGTGTAGGAGATACTTTTTAAGGAAAACAATATCTTTTACAAGTTTACCAGTCTCTGCTGACTGTATAGACCAAAACTATTGCGCAAACTCACACCTTCACAAAGTGAACTAAGTGGATGCCGAGTTTGTAATGTCATCGTCTGACACTGACTGGGTTTCTCGTCTTGCTGACAGGAAAAGGTAAGGGGAACTAACTTTAAGATAAAGATTTCCATAATAATAATTCATGCATCTGTACATTACTTGCACATTTATGTTTATTGAAGATGTGAATAATTATATTTGAATAAATGATGACTAATTGAGAAAAAATATATAAATGTCATCTTACATAAGCATTGTATAACTGTTGCTGTCCCCAGATGGTTGTCTTAGCAGTAGCTGTGTTTGTAGAATTGTCATCTTGTGCAGTCGCCTGTTCAAGAAACACAAATTCTGTGCGTGAGAGCTTCCATACAAAACAGCTAGAAGGCAGATAAAACTTAATTTTTTAAGCATTCTGGTTGTCCCGGACGTTGTTTAACCCTGGGGAATAAAATTGTTGATCTTGTATTATGCTGTACTCATAGAGTGAATAGACAATTACTTTATGTAAGCCCAAGCTTTCAAAATCCTTTGACAAACTCATATATATATACTGTACATATATTTTTGTTACATACAACATATATATTATTATACATATCTATCTATCTATCTATCTATCTGTCTGTCTGTCTGTCTGTCTGTCCTTCTAAACTTAAAACACACCCATTAAACAACCAAAACCAATCCATCAAATAGCACTACTGAGAGAGGTTGATATGATGATGATGAAGATTTTGTTTTTGCAAAAGCCAATGGCAAGAGTCTTCAGATTCCTGTGAACCAATCTGGCATTTACTGTGGCTGGCAGGGCCCCGCCCTAATGTTACGTAACAGGTTTGTCACCTGCGCAAGAACTGCTTTGCATTCAAAT